>UESW01004090.1:117609-195713 GCA_900491605.1 Calamus simplicifolius | reverse complement strand
AAGAGAGGTACAAAAGTAAGAAGCTTGGACAAAAAGTTTCTTCATTGATAGCCAAAGATAAGTACAAAATTGGGCCCAAGGTCAGTTACATAAGATAAAGAAAAAAGAAAATACAATTCAAGGCTTGCCGGGGCCAGGCTTCCCCTTGTCCTTCTCCCTAGCCAGCTCCTCATCGGGGACCCCGGCCCGGATGTCTTCAAGATCGGCAATGTCGACCTCAAGGGCCGCGGCTACTCGGACTTTTCCCATCTCGAAGCCTTGAAGATAAGCGTCAAGGCTGGCTTCGAGGACCTCCTGCCTGAACTCCGGCAAAGCCTTGAACTTGGAGACGGCCTGCCCGGCCTCGCCTCGGCCCGCTGCGCCTTATTTTCAGCCTCCCAAGCCTTGGCCTCAGCTTCTGCGGCACGGGCACTGGCCTCGTCAGCGCAGGCCACCGCACCGGCCTTCTCCAAAGCAGCTTCCACTGCCGCTTTCTCCGCGGCAGCGGCCTTCTCCCGGCGGCCTGGACCTCCTCCCAGCGCTTTGAGCTGCCTAGTAAGCTCCTCGATCTGTGCCGCAACGGCCTTCGACCTTTCCAAGGCCAATTCCATTTTGGCCTCGGATGCAGCGGCCCGGCTCTCCATTTCCTGAAGGCGGCCGGCGTAGCCCTCCTCGCGGGCTGCGGTCTCCTGGCGAAGTCGAGCAAGGCTGTCGGCGTGCGCCATGCTCTCCTTCCGGTATTTGTCGACCTGCGCCAGAGCCTTCGCCAGTGTGCTGGAAGACTGGGCCAGCGCCTCGCGAAGCCCAAGGGCGCCGTTGGCCATCTGCAACAGGAGAAATGCGTTAGCTACAAAGAGAGAAGCATTGGGAAAAGAAAGAAGATCCGAAAGGTTACCTGGACAATGGAGACCAAAATCATGTCCATGAGTGCGGAGTGGCTCATCCCCGCATCTCCTCTTCAAAATCGGCAGCCCGGACTCCCGATAAGAGAGGGAGGCTCGGGCGGCATCCGCCATTCCACCGATGGTAGGGACCCTCCGCCTGAGGACGGTCTGGGCGCCAAGCCGGTTGGTGGGATGAGCTCCTCGGCTCATCCCTCTGCTTCTCGGTTGCCTCCGCCCCGTCTCGGGCCTCCCTGGCGATCCGCTCCCCCTCGCCGGCGATTGGGGGAGCGCTCTCCCTCCCTGGCTCTGCAGCAGCCGGGGGCCAACAGCAACAGTAACCCGCCCCGCCTCGGGCACGTCGGCGGCGGCGGGGCTTCTTCATCCAAAACCACCACCGGTGTTTCGGCGGTGGCCGGGATCTCCCCCTCTTCAACTTCGGCCCCGGCTGGCCTTTGGGCCACTCTCACCACCGGCTTCCTCCATGCCGGTTCCTCCATGGGCGTTTGGGCTGTGGGGGCTATGGCCGGCCTGGCCGGCTCCCTTCTCCGGAGCTTCTTCGATGGCCTAGACGACTCTCCGGTCGCCGGCCTCTTCTGCCTTGCGATGGCCTCGAACTCGTAGATGGAGAACTTCATGGCTGCACAAGAAAAGATAATCGGCATTGGGGCGACACGCAGTAAACAGAAAAACGGGACAAAGGGATTCAGGCTCACCGATCGTCGGGGCCAACTCGGCCTCTATCAGGTTCTCCTCGGACAGGAGTTCCTATAGCCGGGGATCTGACAATTGGATAACTGGGTAAACAGATCCTATCTCTCTCCCTTACGGAGGAGTCATCGTTGGAGCCAGTATCGGGCTCCCTCCAAACAGCTCTCACCCCTCAACAAGAAAAAGGAACCTAGACTTCCACCCTCTAATTTTGGACGGGAGGCCTAGGGGGAAGGCTCCATCCGGCCGGCGGTAAAGGCCCACCAGCCCCCTCGCCTTGACGGCGGAGTTTGTAAAAGGCTCGGAACAGGGACAACTCTGGACGGGCCCCCTCAAAGTGGCAAAGGATAACGAAGGCGCAAATGATCCGAATCAAATTCGGAGTCAATTGTGCCGGCACTAATCTATACCTCTCTAAAAGGTTAAGAAAGAAAGGGTGAAAGGGAAGGCGCAGCCCGCACCAGAAGAACTCCTCATATAGAGCGACCCGACCTGGATGGTCAGAAATCACCCTATCTTCGGGCCCCGCGTGACAGCCAATGAAATCAGGGACCAGGAACTTAGCCCTAATGGCCTCTACATCCTTAGGGGTCATGGTTGAGGCTACCCCCGACGGACCTGCTGGATCAGAGCTCACCGCCGGAGGAAGGGCGGACGGCGAGAGGACAGGGGGACTGCCCTAATGGGAGAACCAGAGGTAGGCGAAGGTCCTAATGCCCTTGATGGGTCACGGATAACGACGCCGCCCGACGGTCGAGGCATTTGGCTACTAGTCACGGGGGCCTGGTTTTCGCTATCAGACTGGAAAGACTCCTCTACAGGTCTCTTACCCTCCCTAATGGCGCTACGGTCCATAGGAAAAGAAGGGGACAAGACTAACCTGGGAGTTGAAAAGGCTTAGGTCGCATAAGAGAACTCAAAGAAGAAGGAAGTAGAGAAAGCAATGGCAGTGTAAAGGTTTCCACAGGCCCTTGGAAGGCTTTATAGCCCCTGTCTCCGGCTAGCACCGCCCGAGATCCTGCCACTTGGCGTGCGTCCATTGCGCTGCAGGCTGCCAGCCGAAAATCTCGCCTGGGCCCGAGACGTGCTGCCTCGTTTCCCAAGAGACGTGATCCCTGGCCAATCGTGGGGCATAGAAAATGGGGAAGCAATGATGTCCTTGCCTTTTCTCCACTACTCGATGAGCCCTTTCTCCGGAGCATCCGGCGCCAACGTCAACCCGACCTAACGCATGATTACGGGAGGTCTTCGAAGAGACACCGCCTCGAAACCAAGCGCCAACTCATCAGCCCATTTAAAGCGCACCAAAAGAAGCAATCATTCCTTTTGAATTTTCGCGCCCCTTTCGCCCAAAGGGCAGCAGGTGCATGGTCCTTAGCGTTCAGGGGCGGGGGGCATCTGATGTGGCTGGTGTAGCCACGTGCAGCGCAGGGGCAATCTCGACAAAACCAGAGCATTTTTGCGTCCCGGCCATTCCTGGCCGGCCCCTCTCGCTCCAGCGTCTCCAGGCCCGCCGAGTCGGCCCAGACCATCCCTGGCCGGCCCCTCTCGGCCTCGGCATCTCCGAGCCCACCGAGTCGGCCCAGGCCATTCGTGGCCGGCCCCTCTCGGCCCCGGCATCTTCGAGCCCGCCGAGTCGGCCCAGGCCATCCCTGGCCGGCCCCTCTCGGCCCCGGCATCTCCGAACCCGCCGAGTCAGCCCCGGCCATCCCCGGTCGGCCCCTCTCGGCCCCGGCGTCTTCGAGCCCGCCGAGTCGGCCTAGGCCATCCCTGGTTGGCCCCTCTTGGCCCCGGCGTCCCCCAGCCCGCCGAGTCGGCCCCGGCCATCCCTGGCTGGCCCCTCTCGGTCCCGGCGTCTTTAGGCCCGCCGAGTCGGCCCAGGCCATCCCTGGCCGGCCCCTCTCAGCCCCGGCGTCTCCGAGCCCACCGAGTTGGCCCCGACCGTTCCTGGCCGGCCCCTCTCAGCCCCGGCATCTCAAAGCCCGCCGAGTCGGCCCAGGCCATCCCTGGCCGGCCCCTCTCAGCCCCGGCATCTTCCATCCCGCCGAGTCGGCCCCGGCCATCCCTGGCCGGCCCCTCTCGGCCCTGCCATCTCCAGGCCCGCCGAGTCGGCCCAGGACATCCCTGGCCGGCCCCTCTCAGCCCCGGCATCTCCAGGCCCACCGAGTCGGCCCAGACCATACCTGGCCGGCCCCTCTCGGCCCCGGCGTCTCCGAGCCCACCGAGTCGGCCCAGGCCATCCCTGGCCGGCCCCTCTCGGCCCTGGCGTATCCGAGCCCACAGAGTTAGCCCAGGCCATCCCTGGCCGGCCCCTCTCGGTCCCGACATCTCCGAGCCCGCCGAGTCGGCCCAGGACATCCCTGGCTGGCCCCTCTCGGCCCCGGCGTCTCCGAGCCCACCGAGTCGGCCCAGGCCATCCCTGGTCGGCCCCTCTCGGCCCCGGCGTATCCGAGCCCACAGAGTTAGCCCAGGCCATCCCTGGCCGGCCCCTCTCGGCCCCAACGTCTCCGAGCCCGCCGAGTCGGCCTCGACCGTTCCTGGCCGGCCCCTCTCGGCCCTGGCGTCTCCGAGCCCGCCGAGTTGGCCCCAGCCATTCCTGGCCGGCCCCTCTCGGCCTCGGCGTCTCCAAACCCGCCAAGTTGGCCCAGGCCATCCTTGGCCAGCCCCGCCCTGGTACTTCCTGGCCGGGAAGGTCGGCCCCGGTCGCCCCTGGTCAACCAGGCTCAGCCTCGGCTCCCCCGGGAAGGTCGAGATGTCCCAGTTCTCTCCAGATCGGCCCCAGCATGGCCCCAGCAGTTCAAGAAACCACCTCTCTGACTCGCGCCACCTGACAACGCCAGATCCACCTACCCACTGGCCACGTTGTTGATGGGACTAGACCCAACAACTCAGCAGCCCCACCGATTGATGGGACTTAACCCACCAACCACCGTTTTCTCCCTCTCCGATGGGACAGGACCCACCAACCAGCCCATATCCACACAACTTCCAAGAACCCGCAGACATTCTTTCCTCACGGAATCCCACGTGATCAGGTCAACCCCTATAAAAAGGTGAATCCACTCTCTAAACAGGTATGTGCGATAATCCCCAAAATCGCTGTCTTAGCACTCAGAAAGGAATCCCTCCTCTCTGAGATCTCCTTTTCCATACCAAAAAGGGCTCCCTCGAGCCCCTCTTCAGCTGTGAGCTCAATTGCTAACTTGGGCGTCGAAGGGTCCCACCGGAGAATCCTCTCCGGTCTTGGGACTTCTTTGCAGGCAATCTGGTGAAGCAAAGGTTCGAGAAGCACTCTGTTCCCGACGTTCAGGATCGGTGATTAGGCGTCATCTCTAGGCATTCATCACCAATTCACTTCTGTCGGCCATCCTCAAACCAACGGAGAAGTCGAAGCCATGAATCGCTCCATCCTTAGAGGACTCAAAACCCGGCTAGACGGGTCCAAAGGTCAATGGGTGGAGGAGCTCCCCAGTGTGATCTGGGCCTACCACATGACCCCTAGAGCCCCGACGGGCGAGACTCCTTTCAGTCTTGCCTTTGGATCTGAAGCCATCATCCTCGTCGAGATCGGTCTGCCCAGCCCACGTGTGGAGTCCTTCAACGAGGAAAACAACTCTGCACTGATACAGGCTAACCTGGACTTCATAGATGAGGTGCACGATCGGGCAAGGCTGTGCATGGCGACCTTCCATCAGCGAGCGGCCAAGTACTACAACGCTCGAGTTCGTCCCAAGGATTTCCGCCGCGGAGACTTGGTTTTGAGAAAAGCTGAGGTTTCAAAGCCTACGGAGGGGAGCAAGCTATCCCCCAATTGGGAGGGTCCTTACCGCGTCACCGAAACACTTCACAGGGGGGCATACAAATTAGAGGAACTCGACGGAAAACCCATTCCACGTACCTGGAATGCGGATAACCTCCGCCAATATTATCAATGATGTATTCCCCTGGAGCGTGAGGTAATAAAGGAGGCCCTTTCTGACACAGCAGCCTGTTCTCCCTTGCATCCGAGGGCCAAGTCTCTCAAAAGGAGCTCACTGGCATCGCGGCGAACGGGACACCACTCGGCCCCGGCACGGCGGTGCCCCCGAGTCGGTTAAGACCCTAGCAGCTCCTACCCGGCTGATTCGCCCTTCAAGTGGCACACAAACTCCTGAAGTGGTTCAAAAGGAGCTCACTGGCATCGCGGCTAACGGGACACCACTCGGCTCCGGCACGGTGGTGCCCCTGAGTCGATTAAGACCCTAACAGCTCCGTACCCGGCTGAGTCGCCCTTCAAGTGGCACATAAATCCCTGAAGTGATTCAAAAGGAGCTCACTGGCATCGTGGCTAACGGGACACCACTCGGCCCCGGCACGGCGGTTCCCCCGAGTCGGTTAAGACCATAGCAGCTCCATACCCGGCTAAGTCACCCTTCAGGTGGCACACAAACCCCTGAAGTGGTTCAAAAGGAGCTCACTGGCATCGCAGCTAACGTGACACCACTCGGCCCCGGCACGGTGGTGCTCCCGATTCGGTTAAGACCCTAACAGCTCTGTACCCGGCTGAGTCGTCCTTCAGATGGCACACAAACCCATGAAGTGGTTCAAAAGGAGCTCACTGGCATCGCGGCTAACGGGACATCACTCAGCCCCGGCACGGCGATGCCCCCGAGTCGGTTAAGACCCTAACAGCTTCATACCCGGCTGAGTCGCCCTTCATGTGGCACACAAACCCCTGAAGTGGTTCAAAAGGAACTCACTGGCATCGCGGCTAACGGGACACCACTCGGTCCCGGTACGGCGGTGCCCCCGAGTCGGTCAAGACCATAACAGCCCCGTACCCGGTTGAGTCGCCCTTCAGGCGGCTTACATACCACTAAAGCGGTTCAACGCAACCATCGGCACCACCCCCCTCAGCCCTAGCACGGTGGTATCTCTCCTAACAGCTCGATGTGCGTTCAAGTCGCCCCTCTTACAAAATTCACGCCCATTAAGACAGTTTAAAGGGCCCTGATTGGCTCCCGTGAACCCTGAACCAGACGGCACGGTCGTGGCCTTTCCTAATCGGCCCTAACCGGTTCAGGCATTTTCAGCACCGGGCAAGTCGACATAGACTTCCTCTGGTCAACTTCACTTGCCCTTGGTGCCCTTACAACGGCTAAATCGGTTCTGACCATCTCTGGTCGGCCTCAACACCTCCAAATTAATCCTAGCAGCAAGTCATCTGCCGATTTTTCCAAGCCTTCAGAAAGATTCATACACAGGCGAGCCTTCTTTCAAAGAACCTACAATGGCACTGGGCATTCATGTAACTAGTTTACATCTCGGCGATGTGTTCAAGTGTTGGCCAAGTCTGAAATTGCAGTTCGGTTTTGGCACGGCCGACACGCGCAACGCTCAAGGTTCAAAAGAATAGTTTGGAAGATATAATATCCAGCTACAATGTCACCAGCATGTCTGATTTGGCACAGTAAGGCGTTTCTCTCAAAAGCGAAAGAAGCAAACAGATCAAGACACAAAGATTTTGAGTAAAGGACTTTTCATTAACTATGGAAGAGAGGCACAAAAGTAAGAAGCTTGGATAAAAAGTTTCTTCATTAATAGCCAAAGATAAGTACAAAATTGGGCCCAAGGTCAGTTACATAAGATAAAGAAAAAAGAAAATACAATTCAAGGCTCGCCGGGACCAGGCTTCCCCTCGTCCTTCTCCCCAGTCGGCTCCTCATCGGGACCCCCGGCCTAGATGTCTTCAAGATCGGCAATGTCGACCTCGAGGGCCGCAGCTACTCGGACTTTTCCCATCTCGAAGCCTTGAAGATAAGCGTCAAGGCTGGCTTCGAGGACCTCCTGCCTGAACTCCGGCGAAGCCTTGAACTTGGAGACGGCCTGCCTGGCCTCGGCCTCGGCCCGCTGCGCCTTGTTTTCAGCCTCCCAAGCCTTGGCCTCAGCTTCTGCGGCATGGGCACTGGCCTCGTCAGCGCAGGCCACCGCACCGACCTTCTCCAAAGCAGCTTCCGCTGCCGCTTTCTCCGCGGCAGCGGCCTTCTCCCCGGCAGCCCGGGCCTCCTCCTTTGCGCTTTGGAGCTGACTAGTAAGCTCCTCGATCTGCGCCGCGGTGGCCATCGACCTTTCCAAGGCCAATTCCATTTTGGCCTCAGATGCAATGGCCTGGCTCTCCATTTCCTGAAGGCGGCCGGCGTGGCCCTCCTCGCGGGCTGCGGTCTCCTGGCGAAGTCGAGCAAGGCTGTCAGCGTGCGCCATGCTCTCCTTCCGGTATTTGTTGACCCACGCCAGAGCCTTTGCCAGTGTGCTGGAGACTGGGCCAGCGCCTCGCGAAGCCCAAGGGCACGTTGGCCATCTGCAACAGGAGAAACGCGTTAGCTACAAAGAGAGAAGCATTGAGAAAAGAAAGAAGATCCGAAAGGTTACCTGGACGATAGAGACCAAAATCATGTCCATAAGTGCGGAGTGGCTCATCCCCCGCATCTCCTCTTCAAAATCGGCGGCCCGGACTCCCGATAAGAGACGAGAGGCTCGGGCGGCATCCGCCATTCCGCCGATGGTAGGGACCAGGCGCGTCTGTCCCTCCTGCGGACCCTCCGCCTGAGGACGGTCTGGGCGCCAAGCCGGTTGGTGGGATGAGCTCCTAGGCTCATCCCTCTGCTTCTCGATTGCCTCCACCCCATCTCGGGCCTCCCTGGCGATCCGCTCCCCCTCGCCGGCGATTGGGGGAGCGCTCTCCCTCCCTGGCTCTACAGCAGCCAGGGGGCCAACAGCAACAGTAACCCGCCCCGCCTCGGGCACGTCGGCGGCGGTGGGGGCTTCTTCATCCAAAACCACCATCGGTGTTTCGGCGGTGGCCGGGATCTCCCCCTCTTCAACTTCGGCCCCGGCTGGCCTTTGGGCCACTCTCACCACCGGCTTCCTCCAAGCCGGTTCCTCCACGGGCATTTGGGCTGTGGGGGCTATGGCCGGCCTGGCCGGCTCCCTTCTTCGGAGCTTCTTCGACGGCCTAGACGACTCTCCGGTCCCGGCCTCTTCTGCCTTGCGATGGCCTTGAACTCGTTGACCGAAAACTTTATGGCTGCACAAGAAAAGATAATCGGCATTGGCGGCGACACACAGTAAACAGAAAAACAGGACAAAGGGATTCAGGCTCACCGGTCGCCGGGGCCAACTCGGCCTCTATCATGTTCTCCTCGGACAGGAGTTTCCTATAGCCGGGGATCTCACAATTGGATAACTGGGTAAACATATCCCTATCTCTCTCCCTTACGGAGGAGTCATCATTGGAGCCAGTATCGGGCTCCCTCCAAACAGCTCTCACCCCCTCAATGTGAGCAAAAAGGAACCTAGACTTCCACCCTCTAATTTTGGACGGAAGGCCTAGGGGGAAGGCTCTACCCGGCCTGGCGGTAAAGGCGCACCAGGCCCCCTCGCCTTGACGGCGGAGTTTGTAAAAGGATCGGAACAAAGACAACTCTGGACGGGCCCCCTCAAAGTGGCAAAGGATAACGAAGGCGCAAATGATCCGAATCGAATTCGGAGTCAACTGTGCCGGCACTAATCTTACCTCTCTAAAAGGTTAAGAAAGAAAGGGTGAAAGGGAAGGTGCAGCCTACACTAGAAGAACTCCTCATATAGAGCGACCCGACCTGGATGGTCAGAAATCACCCTATCTTCGGGCCCCGGCGCGGACAGGCCAGTGAAATCAGGGACCAGGAACTTAGCCCTAATGGCCTCTACATCCTCAGGGGTCATGGTTGAGGCTACCCCCGACGGACCCACTGGATCAGAGCTCACCGCCGGAGGAAGGGCCGGACGGCGAGAGGACAGGGGACTGCCCTAATGGGAGAACCAGAGGTAGGCGGAGGTCCTAATGCCCTTGATGGGTCATGGATAACGACGCCGCCCGACGGTCGAGGCATTTGGCTACTAGTCATAGGGGCCTAGTTTTCACTATCAGACTGGGAAGACTCCTCTACAGGTCTCTTACCCTCCCTAATGGCGCTACGATCCATAGGAAAAGAAGGGGATAAGACTAACCTGGGAGTTGAAAAGGCTCAGATCGCAGAAGAAAAACTCAAAGAAGAAGGAAGTAGAGAAAGCAATGGCAGCGTAAAGGTTTCCACAGGCCCTTGGAAGGCTATTATAGCCCCTGTCTCAGGCTAGCACCGCCCGAGATCCTGCCACCTGGCATGCGTCCATTGCGCTGCAGGCTGCCAGCCGAAAATCTCGCCTGGGCCCGAGACGTGCTGCCTCGTTTCCCCAAGAGACGTGATCCCTGGCCAATTATAGGGCATAGAAAATGGGGCAGCAATGATATCCTTGCCTTTTCTCCACTACTCGATGAGCTCTTTTTCCGGAGCGTCCGGCACCAACGTCAACCCCACCTAACGCATGATTATGGGAGGTCTTCGAAGAGACACCGCCTCAAAACCAAGCGCCAACTCATCAGCCCATTTAAAGCGCACCAAAAGAAGCAATCATTCCTTTGGAATTTTCGTGCCCCTTTCGCCCAAAGGGCAGCAGGCGCATGGTCCTTAGCGCTCAGGGGCGGAGGGGCATCTGATGTGGTTGGTGTAGCCACGTGCAGCCGTAGGGGCAATCTCGATAAAACCAGAGCATTTTTGTGTCCCGACCATTCCTGGCCGGCCCCTCTTGGCCCCGGCGTCTCCAGGCCCGCCGAGTCGGCCCAGGCCATCCCTGGCCGGCCCCTCTCGGCCCCGGCGTCTCCGAGCCCGCCGAGTAAGCCCAGGCCATTCGAGGCCGGCCCCTCTTCGCCCCGACGTCTTTGAGCCTGCCGAGTCGGCCCAGGCCATCCCTAGCCGGCCCCTCTCGGCCCCGGCGTCTCCGAGCTCGCCGAGTCGGCCCCAGCCATCCCTGGTCGGCCCTTCTCGGCCCCGGCGTCTCCGAGCCCGCCGAGTCGGCCCAGGCCATCCCTGGCCGGCCCCTCTCGATCCCGGCGTCTCCCAGCCCGCCGAGTCGGCCCCGGCAATCCCTGGCCGGCCCCTCTCGGCCACGCCATCTCCAGGATCGCCGAGTCGGCCCAGGCCATCCCTGGCCGGCCCCTCTCGGCCCCGGCGTCTCCGAGCCCGCCGAGTCGGCCCAGGCCATCCCTGGCCGGCCCCTCTCGGCCCCGGCATCTCCTAGCCTGCCAAGTCGGCCCAGGCCATCCCTGGCCGGCCCCTCTCGGCCCCGGTGTCTCCCATCCTGCCGAGTCAGCCCCGGCCATCCCTGGCTGGCCCCTCTCGGCCCCACCATCTCCAGGCTCGCCAAGTCAGCCCAGGCCATCCCTGGCCGGCCCCTCTCGGCCCCGCCGTCTCCGAGCCCGCTGAGTCGGCCCAGGCCATCCCTGGATGGACCCTCTCAACCCCGGCATCTCCAAGCCTGCCGAGTCGGCCCCGGCCATTCCTGGCCGGCCCCTCTCGTCCCCGGCGTCTCCGAGCCCGCCGAGTCGGCCCAGGCCATCCCTGGTCGGCCCCTCTCGGGCCCGGCGTCTCCCAGCCCACCGAGTCAGCCCCGGCCATCCCTAGCCGGCCCCTCTCGGCCCCGCCGTCTCCAGGCCCGCCGAGTCGGCCCAGGCCATCCCTGGCCAGCCCCTCTCGGCCCCAGCATCTCCGAGCCCACCGAGTCGGCCCAGGCCATCCTTGGCCAGCCCCACCCTGGTACTTCCTGGCTGGGGAGGTTGGCCCCGGCCGCCCCTGGTCAACCAGGCTCAGCCTCGGCTCCCTCGGGAAGGTCGAGATGTCCCAGTTCTCTTCAGATCGGCCCCAGCATGGCCCCAACAGTTCAAGAAACCACCTCTCTGACTCGCGCCGCCTGACAACGCTAAATCCACCTACCCACTGGCCACGTTGTTGATGGGACTAGACCCAATAACTCAGCAGCCCCACCGATTGATGGGACTTAACCCACCAACCATCGTTTTCTCCCTCTCCGATGGGACAGGACCCACCAACCAGCCCAGATCCATACAACTTTCAAGAACCCGCAGACATTCCTTCCTCACGGAATCCCACGTGATCAGGTCAATCCCTATAAAAGGTGAATCCACTCTCTAAATAGGTATGTGCGATAATCCCCAAAATCGCTGTCTTAGCACTCAAAAAGGAATCTTTCCTCTCTGAGATCTCCTTTCTATACCAAAAAGGGCTCCATCGAGCCCCTCTTCAGCTGTGACCTCAATTGCTAACTTGGGCATCGGAGGATCCCATCGAAGAATCCTCTTCGATCTTGGGACTTCTTTGCAGGCAACCTGGTGAAGCAAAAGTTCGAGAAGTACTCCGTTTTCGATGTTCAGGATTAATGATTGGGCGTCATCAGATTGTTCCTGCCTTATTACTCATGCAAATTTTATATTCTAATGTATTAAAATTAATTCATACTAAATTAGTATAATCATTCATTAAAAAAGAAAAGATTGGATGAAATTCTTGACCGCAAACGACGACTTCTACGGTCATCTTACAAGAGACCGAGGAAGTCATCATGTACAAGCGTGCCCACCACGCTGTCAGGCACGGAGAGGACCGCACGTGGTGGGTGATTTTGATCAAAGGGACAAGGACAAAATTGTTGAAGCCGAGAAGTCCTTCAAAATTATTAAAGTTATTATGTTTGACCAAGTCCTTTCCAATAAATAAAATAATAACAAAATATATTTTTTCACCAAAACTCTCAGGCTTTCGATTATTACCGTTTAATTTTTATATTTTTTAAAAACATACACTTTTAATATTTTATTATATAAAATTAATTAAAATTAATGAAATAATTATATGTCATTTTCATATGAATATATAAATAGATGATAAAATGAGTTATAATATAATATAATACATAATTTATTATATTATAATATTATACAATATAATATAATATAATATAATATAATATAATATTATTAGTATGCCAAGCATGGTGATCTTTTGTTTTCATAGTGTGCGATGATCTATTATTATCAATGCTTTTGATTATTAAAATAACTCATCAAATGAAGTGACGTTGCATCACTAGTGATCCTATTGCCGGTAATTCTATCTGTTGCTGCTATATCACTTTCAAAGAACGTCGAGTGAGAAGAGAGCTTTATAGATCTTCAAAGAGATGACAGGACCGCCTCCTTTAGCCAAAAACCTACAACAAAAGTCCTGGACCGATGGTTTTGGTGGAAACCCTTCGACGCTCTAGTTAGTGGTCTGAAGAACAGTATTCGAAAACGAGTCAGTGTGAGAGTTCGATCCCCTTCCTCGTTGTGAGTGAATATTTTTATACCTGTTCGAAGGTCCCTCTTACCCTTCGTGGTCGACCGTTGAATCACGTTGTCCGTCAAAAAGCGGTGCCACAAGTAGTAGGTGGACGCGTTGCTGCTAGACGTGCGTCGTAAATAACGATAATTGTCCATAGTCTTAGAAAGAGTAGGTTAGTAGGCCACGTGGCAGCCCTGAGTGCTTGTTAGGTTGCTGGGAACCATATTCAGGGTTGGTTTAGCGGCCAAGGCTAGAGGCTGAGGACATGACGAGGCTGAGGCGAAGTCCGCGACTGAGGCCGAAGAAGTCCGAGGCCGAGGCGAGGCCGAGGTGAAGTCCGAGGCCGAGATGGAGTCCGCGACCAAGGCTGAGGCCGAAGTGGAGTCCGAGGCCGAGGCCGAGGTAAAGTCCGTGACCGAAGCCGAGGCCGAAGTGAAGTCCGAGGCCAAAGTGAAGTCCGAGGCCGAGGCCGAGGTCGGGACTAACTGCCAAATTATTACTTAGCTTCGAGAACCGTACAGACCGTTACTCCATCGTCTAAGGGCATGATCAGCCACATCATTATCATTAAGAAAAATCATTAAAATGATTAACCAAATAGCCATTTACTTTAATATCATAATCATTTATATTAAGTATTCATCCGTCCACCTAATGGCAACCATATGGCTGCCCTTTAAACCTAACCCTTATTTTATCCCAAGGGGAGGGTCCAAAGTACCAAACAACAGAAAGGGACAGAGCCAAAGGATGAGGCTAGCTTTATTTTGAGATTTTTAATTTTTGTTTTGATTTTTGAGAACATTTTTTGTTTTTCTCTTCTGATCTCTAAAAAACAGGTTTGACAAAAGTTTTAAGAAATAAGTATTGTATCATGAAATTGTAATTGTCCAATGTGAAAAATCAGTTGTTTTGACGAAGATTTCTCTCTACTTTACAGGCTAAAAGTATGGGTTTGCATATTATTCACGCCAAGTCACCTTCCTCTAATGTCGAGAAACGAAGATATTTCTCCTCGAAGAACTCCTGCAAGAAAGTCTTCAGGGACCGGTTGCATCGGTGGAAACCCTCCGACGCTCAAGTAAGCAACTTGGGAACAGTTAAGGAAAAGAACTATCAGAAAAGAAGTTAGAGAACTTAAGTTCGGATCCCCTCATCGCTGTGGGTGTAGGATTTTATACTTGTTCGAGGGTCCCTTTTTCCGCTTCCAGAAGGTGGTTGATTTCGAGGTGCCTTTGTTCGGCAGCGGACGGATGGCAAGGCTGACAGCGACAGATTGCAACCGACACTAAGCATGTCAGAGATGTCTTGCCCCACCAGCCACCTGCCAGGCACGGCTCTATAGGTGGCAGGTCGGCCTAGTCATGTCAGGCATACGCCGTTAGGGTTGTGGCCACACGCTGTTGCAGTAGGTAGTGGACCACGTGGCCGCCATAGGTGGTTGGTGGGCCACGTGGGTGTATTAGGTGGCTCGAGGCGGTGGGACATGAGGTCCGAAGCTAGGGTGTCCCCCAGGTCCAAGGCCGAGGGGACGCTAGGTCCGAGGCCAAGGCCGAGGGAACGTCAGGTCCGAAGGGACCTCGGAGGTCGAGGGGAGGGTTCCGTCAGTTACTTTCTCTGTTAACCCTAACGACATTGGATCAGCCACATCAGATGCCCCCTCATCCCTGAGATGAAGTAAGCCTACCTCTGCAAGGCGAAAGGGGTGTCACTTCCCAAGAGGCTGGTCTCTACATGCCGCCAATTGTCGAAAGGCACGTGTCCATGGGTGCAGCGATGCCTTAGCATGGGCAACTTGACGGTTGCGACAGTACCGCCTTTGCTGTCCGTCTGATTTGCGGAGATCCGCCTCAATGCTGGAGCATCCTCTCGGGACCTACGAAAAGCCACCACCATCATCGCCATCATGGTGCTGACGCCAACACCGCTTTGCTATTGGCCGAAGACGGAACATCCCATGCGTCAAGCACCTACCGAGGCAACTCTGCCTATAGTGGGAGTCCACGTTGCTGGGTAGGTGAGGCGGGACGATTTGAAATCGATAAGTCGGGGGAAAAGCCGAGTTTCGTCACTTTGCCTGAGATCATCTTTCACCTCCAGCTCTCGACCCCATCTTTCTCCCGAGACCTTGCTTCCGCTGCTTCTCGCTCCAAGTCAGCTTCCTAAGCACCCCTTGTCCTTCTAGTTAGACTTCTCCCATGGCATCTTCACCCTCCTGGCCCTCATCTGCATCCCCCATGGACCAGGTTTCCTCTTCGAGGCTCTGTGCCTCTCCATCTCCTATTCCTTCATGGTCCTCCTCCTCTACTCCTTCGAAGGACCATATTCCTCTCTCCCAGCGGCGGGCCGCTATCACAGCTCTGGCTAGGAGACGCCCGGCAGCCGCCGGCGCCTCCTCGAGGGTGGGGGCGGAATCTCCGACAGGGACCGCCTCCACGGTAACAAGCTAAGACCTAGCAAACATTAGGGCATGTTACCAAATTTCTAGAGACATAGGGCTCTTCTTGCCGACCCCCGACGATAGAGTGGTCTCCTCCCGACCCGGTAGGGTAGCCGTTTACGAGATTTCTTTTAAGTTAGGTTTTCGCCTGCCCTTCCACCCTTTTTTCATTAACCTTCTCGACCGCTACTCTTTGACTCCCACCCAGCTGGTTCCGAACTCCCTTCGGGCCATTTGCGCCTTCATCGTCCTCTGCCACTTCCACGACATCACACCCAGACTCTTCCTTTTCCGCTGCTTTTACACTTTCCGGCAACAATCGGGTTGGTGGCTGTTTCAGCCTCAGCCCGGCTGAGCCCTCAAGCTATATATCCCAACCTCTGTCAAGGGATGAAAATCCTGATTCTTCTTTCCGACCTCGACGGAGTCAAGCCTAGGTGGGGGGACCCAGACCTTAGGCCCAATATGGACTCGTCAGTTCTCCCGGGGGACAGGGAAGCGCTGGGGCAGTTGTTGACGGCCAAGGTCCCTAGGTGCAACCTACTCCTGTCGTAGGAAAATATCCGACTCGCGGAGGTCTCCACTCAGAGTGGTGAGTAGTGGCCGACCTGACACTTAGCAAGTTTTCCCTTTCTTTTCTTTTCTCTCTTTTTTTTTTGCTAACTATGACCGATGATGTGCAGTGATGAAGGTCCCGACTGCCATGATAAGGAAGGCGGCCATGCAAAAGCGAAGGTATAGGTCGCCGCGGGAGGGAAGAAGAAACCTCACCCCCATGCCTCTCCTCCTCCCGTCCAAGCCAGGATGCCGACGAGGGAGCCGGTCCCTCGTCCCCCCAGCCAGCCGGCCCCCGAGTGCCCTGTAGATGCCCCCGACAGTCGACCTGACTGTTGACACCCCGCCAGAGCCGAGGGCCATAACCTCCACACCAATTGGTCAATCCGAGGCAATTGAAAACTGTCCTTGGGGTACGCCTTATTGAGGTCAGTGAAGTCCACACACATCCTCCAGCTCCCACTAGCCTTGCAGACCATCACGACGTTGGCTAGCCAGTCAGGGTAGTGGACCTCTTGAATTTGGCCGGCAGCCACCAGCTTTAACACCTCATTATCAATGGCCTTCTGCCGATCGAGAGCAAAGCTCCTCTTCTTCTATCGGACGGGCTAGCATTCTGATTTGATGTTGAGCTGGTGGGTAATTACCTCCTCTAGGATACCTGGCATGTCGGACGCCGACCAAGCGAAAATGTCGGAGTTGGCTCGCAGCAAAGCGAGAAGTTGGTCGCACGCCTCCTCCGAGAGTAGGGCTCCGATCTGGATCATCTTTGCCGGGTCCTCCCCCAGAGGGAAGGTCAGCAGGTGCTCGGCCGGCTACCCTCTCCTTCCCGAGTCTCGAGGGTCGAGCGATTTTGGTGCAGGTGCAGACACCACCTCCTGTGGGCTGGGGGCCATATGGTAACAAAGCGGCAGCGGGTTCTGCTCCCCCTGCATCTCCCTGACTTCTTTGCTGGTATGGAATCTCATGAGAAGCCTTTTGGTGGAGATGACAGCGTCCAGAAGATTTAGTCCAGGTCTTCCGAGGATGGCATTGTAGGCAAGAGGAACCCGGACCACAAGAAAATTCATGAAAACCGTGCTCTGATACGATGGTGTCCCAGCCATGATGGGGAGGGTGATCTCCCCCTCAACTCTTACAGAGTCTCCAGTAAAACCCATTAAGGGTGTCGTGATAGGTCGAAGGGAGCTGGAAGACAAATTCATCCGAACAAACCATCATAACTCAAAACGTCCACTGAGCTCCCACTGTCAACTAAAATTCTTTTTTACAGGATGCTTAGCGATCGTCATAGACACGATGATGCTATCATCATTTTTGTTGACTACCCCTCTATGTCCCTTTCAGAAAAGAAAATTACATAATCTAACCCCTCTTCCCCACGTGGCCTCTTGGATGCACCGCCTGCCCCTAGGAGATCATTGCCATCGTCTTCTCGGTTGGGGCATTGTCGATGCTGGCTATTGGTGGCGAAGGTGCCAATGGGCCGGGTGCACTCGGGTTGCCCCTCTAGACGAACTTCCTCAAATGGCCACGCTTGATGAGGTCCTCTATCGCTTTCTTCAATTGGAGACGGTTGTCGTTATCGTGGCCATGGTCCCGGTGGAAGCGACAGTACAAATTTTTGTTGCGGGGCAGCGGGGGATCTTCGGGTTCAACGGAGGAGGGCGCTGAAGATATGGCTCGCCCTCGATCTCAAGCAAAATGTGAGATATCGGAGTGAGCAAGGGAGTGAATGGGCCATCCTTGGGGGCAAGAGCCCGAGGACGGTTGTCTAGGCGGCGAGGAGGCTCGGGCCTCCTAGGATGAGCCTCTGCAGGCTCGGGCCGAATCTGCTTCTTGGCGGAACATCCATTAGCCTCGCGCCGAGAGGAATCAGCCTCGTCGGCATGAATGTACTTTTGTGCCCGGCGTAGGAGCTGGGCGACTTCTTGTCGAGAGAATAGGCAAAACGAGAGGGGCGAAGCCCTCGCTTCAAGGCCAAGGTGGCTACAGAATTCTCGAGGTTGTAGATCTCAAGGGCAGCCTCTTTGAATCGGGCAACGAAGTCCCACAGGGACTCGCCACTCCTCTGCTGGACGAAAAATAGGCTATCTGCCACTCAAGGGATCTTTCAAAAGGCATCAAAATGGGCTAAGAAGGCCCTCTCCAGCTGACGGAAGGAGTTGATGCTCCGCAGTGGCAGGCGGGTGTACCAAGCTGGGGCAGCCTTCCTCAAGGTGGCGGGGAAGGCGATGCAGAGTAAAGAATCGGTTGGCCCCTGGACCTGCATGAGGACTTTGTAGCTTTCCAGATGGTCCAGGGGATCAGTGGTTCCATCGTATGGGTCCAACTGGGGAAGACGGAACCGGGCTAATATCGGCTCCTCCATAATATGGTAGGACAGTGGTGGCCAGCTGTCGTAGTCCACCTCTGGGGGGTTGGTGATCCGGCGGCTGAGCTCCTTCAACCACTGGTTATACTCATCCAGCCGGCGCTTGGCCTGGTGAGCTATCCGGCCATCGAAAGACCCCTCCCTCGAAGACTCTGAGGACGAAGAGGGGTGACGGCAGTGCAAACGGGTGCGCTCCGCCTCCTTCCCATGTCGCCGCTTGGGAGAAGCACTAGCATGGCGGAAAGGAGATCAGGACCTCTTAGAGGCATCTCGGCGATGATGCCTGGGTGAAGCACGGCAGTGGCAGACTTCTCGGACGGGGGACCTCCCCCGAGAAGAATGCTGGCTAAGTTGGACCACCCTCGGGACTGATGAGGGTGGCTCTGGCTGCTGCTGCAGAACTTGGACCGCCTTCACCAACAACTGGACCTGCATGGTGAGGGCTGCGATCCGATCATCTTGATGCTGGTGGGACGATGATTGCGATGGCGAAGCGGGGACGCCGGTCTGAGGAGCGAGGGGACCGGCCGCCGGCAGGTCAGCTCCCAAGCAGTGCCCCTCAGCATGGTTGGTGGAGACCTCTTGCACACGTGTCATCACCATTTTCTTCAGTACTCAGGGAAGGAGAAGAATCTGCAACTGACTGGTTCGAAGCTTCTCTTTATCTTCTAGCCCCCCTTCCTGGCACGCCAATCTGTTGACGCCAAGTCGCCTTCCTTCAACGTCGGGGAACGGAGATCCTTCTCCTCGAAGAGCTCCTGCAAGAAAGTTCCCGGGGACCGATTGCACCGGTGGGGACCTCCGACGCTCAAGTAAGCAACTTGGGAACAATTAAGGAAAAGAACTATCAGAAAAGATAGTTAGAGAACTTGAGTTTGGATCCCCCTCATCGTTATGTGTGGACTTTTATACCTGTTCGAGGGTCCCTTTTCCTGCTTCCAGAAGGTGGTTGATTTCGAGGTGCCTTTGTACCGTAGCGGATGAATGACAAGGCTGACAGCAACAGGTTGCAACCGACATTGAGCATGTCAGAGGTATCTTGCCCCGTCAGCTACCTGCCAGGCACGGCGCTACAGATGGCAGATGGGCCTAGTTGTGTCAGGCGTGCACCGTTACGGGTTATGGCCACGCACTGTTGCAGTAGGTAGTGGACCACGTGGCCGCCACAGGCGGTTGGTGGGCCACGTGGGTATGTCAGGTGGTTCGAGGTGGTGGGACATGAGGTCCGAAGCTAGGGTGTCCCCCATGCCCAAGGCCGAGGGGACGCTAGGTCCGAGGTCGAGGCCGAGAGGACGCGGTGGTGGAACATGAGATCCGAAGTTAGGGTGTCCCCGAGACCCAAGGCTGAGGGGATGCCAGGTCCGAGGCCGAGGGGACATCAGGTCCGAGGGGACCTCGGAGGCCGAGGGAGGGTTCCATCAGTTACTTTCTCCGTTAACCCTAACAATGTTGAATCAACCACATCACATATAAAGAATATATGTGAGAACAATTAAAACCAAAGTTCCCAGAAATGTCATTTAGAGAGTATGAATTTATAACCAAGCTAGCCGACCTATGGGTTAATTATACTCCATGCTCTCATTATTCTTTTTCAACTCCCAAGTTGGTATCTTTGTGACGATTGAAGGGATTAATATTGAGCATGGGAAACAAGATCGAGGATATTGGCGTTAATTTTGCTGCCACTTAAAATGGATTCCAACTTCTTGCTGATAACTGGAAGCTTTTTTAGGAGATGGAGAAAAGGTGGCCAAGGTGTATCGGAATGCTAGAGATCACCCGCCTCTGATAGTGTCCCATTTTTTTCCTTTTATTCCAGACGTTATCATGTTTTTAATTTTGGCAAATTATGATGTCTAGGTTGATATTAATATGGAGACAAACTTCGCTTATGCTCTCAAAGTCAAGGATGCTTGATTTTTTTATGGAGAGAAATGTGGGATATGTTTGAAAACTGAAAACCATCTTAGCTAAGTACATGTTGTCCACCCTTATCCGTTGCCTGGGTTTTGAACTTGCAGAGCAAAGATGAAATTGGTGCCAATGATTCACTTTCTATGATAACGCAAAGAGACCAACAGAGATTGACCCTCCAGAAGTTGCTCCTGATGATTTGTTCATGATTCAGGAATTTATTGCTTATCAAGATTGCACTTAAGTTAGGCGAAATGCATAGCCTTTGTGATCAAATTGAACATGGGAGGATGATAATCACATCTCTATCAACAGTGCCTTGATTAATGCACTCATAAAGATTCCGTCCCCTAAGATAGTTGGCCAACCGTTTGTCATGTTGCCACCGAGATCATGCGCGTGATGCGTGTGAGGAAAGATAGAAAAAAAGAAGAATAGATGAATTTAGAAGAAAAAAAAGAATGCTTTTTTTTTTCTCAGTCTATCCGCTTACATTCAGACAGAGCCTTAAATAATCATCCATCTTGGATGATAAAACTTCTCCGCACCAGCCCTTAACCAACTCCCTAACAAACTCCCTAAAATATAGGAGCCAATTCAGAAAACCTGAGCCCAATCCCCATGGACCCAATCCCATAACCTACAATTAGATTATTAAACATTCTCTAAAAAACTTCCTTCTAAATCATGCAAGAAAGCACTCAAACCCGAGTCTATGTACATCCATAACTCACATGCTCTTTATTCTTGGGTCACAAGCCGATCCAAATGACTTAAAAATCTGAGAATTTATGTAACCTAAGCTTTCAAACATGTGTGACTCATCTGGACTTTAGATGTGCCACACCTGAGCTTACATATCATACAGAAATAGATATGTTAAGAACAGCCTGTTTACTGTCTCTCTGCATATTTTCTAGTTTCTTTCTTCTTTTCAGGTTGTGAATGTAGGGAAAAGTTGATGCAGAAAAGTTGGAGATTTAAGAAGGAACCACTCAGCACTCAATGCCCCAGCCACTGGAAAAAACTGTGAAACATGACGATTTCTACCATCCTTAAAAATTCATGATCAGAATATCTGATGGCTTCCCCTATGCTTGCAACTTACTCTCTGTTTTGCCCCTTTAAATCAGTTCAACTTCAGGTTTGTGTTATCATCCCTCAAACCGGGAAATCTTCTTACCATATAGGATGTGGATACACTGCATAATTTTACCCAAGCATCAATGCCTCTCAAAAACTTTGGACTGGGCTTCTAAGGTTGAACCATTTTATTTTGCATGCACCTTACCAGTTTTCTGAGCTAGTAAGGATAACAAAACAAACACCTGCACTGGCAAATGCTCCTTTAACAATCCAAGTTAACCAGCCAACTGGCCAGAATTGATGATCATCACAGACCCGAGGAAAGTTAAAAAGAGTCGATGTCCACTGACATCATCAAGCACTGAAATTACAACAAAAGTGTAGATGACACAGACCCAACGAAAGTTAAAAGAGTCGATGTCCACTGACATCATCAAGCACAGAAATTACAACAAAAGTGTAGATGAGTAAAGGCTATAAACTTAGGTACACACAATCAAGAAAGAAACCTGGAATTACTACATAAGCACGGTGACATTGGATGCCATGATCAAGTCCCTTGAATATTGAAAGGCCGAAAATAGGAACATACCTTGTTTCGGAGCAGAGAAAGCAGACATATCCCACAGAAGACACCTCAGGTCTTCTGTTATAGAACCGGATAGATACAAGAGTGGATAAGGTAGAGGAATACCAAGAGTCCCAGAGATACAAAGAGTCCAAACTTTGTATGGGCAGCTGACCTGTCACCCAGGCCAACAATTATCATACCATTGCTAGAGCATCATGTTGTGGAATCCCTTCATCTAAACAGGTTTAAAGAAGCATATATTGAAAAAAACTCACCATATCGGTAAGATGACCTTTTTAGGACAAGACCTATTTTCCGTACAATTGAGAGGCTGAAAAGAAGACGGCAAAATACATTTTAAGTTAGGGCTTTGCTCACCGAGATCATACAAATCAAGTAAAATATATGCTATATATGACTTAGATAATGCAATCTCAAACTCCTAATAATTAGAAATTTGACTGATTTGAAAAGCGATTATCAGAATACTAAAGGTAGCCTCTAAAGCAAATTTTATCCAAAATGGCACTTTAAAGTAGAACCACCCAATAAGATATTGATAAATTTGTTAAAGACATGATTTCTTAGACAATCCCCTTCCCACAGAAAGGTGTAAACCTCAGTTATCGGAATAAGAAATGCAAATTACAAAGGGAAATTGGAAGCAAAATTATGACTCATAAAAGTATTATCAAAACATACATAGGGTATCAAATGCTTTTTTTTTTTTTTTCAATTCACTTCAAGAAGTAGAAATGTTCTTAGCACTATTCAAATGGTAAGACTTTTCTTTTCCCATGGAATACTATATAAACAAATATGTGTGGGGAAGAAAGAAGGGATGCTGCAAAATTGTGGAAGCAGCAGCGGCAGGCCACAATCTTAACAGAAACAGTGCAGAGAGCAAAGTCAAGGCCATAGAGTCAAAGATAAGTTGGGAGATGACGAGCAGACCAACCGTAATAGTGGGGTGGGAGTCTTTGTGGCAGCAAAGAAAGATGGAAGGTAAAGACTCAAGAGAGAGATGGAGACGAGGGAAGAAGAACCACAGTGAAGCAGTTGAAGATCTGACTGTCCGGCCCAACCCAACGGGTAGGAATGGCAAAAATAAAGCTGGGCATCATAGGAGGGCATAGCAACTACGACAATAGAAATGGTAGTTGAAGCTGACACCACAGAGACATCAAAGGTAGATAAAGAAATAGGGAAGAGATGATAGCAGTCATTAATGATGGTGACAGGTTCTAGATGGACGGAATAGGAAGATTAGGGCTTTTTCTTTTGGAATTATATCACTAAAATACCAGTACCTTTAACAGGTACCTGCTCCTACTAACTAGGAACAGCTGGTTACCCACCTACCTCATCTGGTCCATCTATAAGCAAAAGAACAGCCAGTAGTTATCCAACCGTAGTGACACACGAGATAACCAGATGAGCTGTAGCAATTTCTTTTCATAATTTGTGCCAAAAATACTAATCAGTTGTGACTTGCGACAATGCCTTGCAAGTTGCAATTAGAAAATGACCTGTGTCTGCAAACTTACAGCGCTCTGTTTACCTTTCAGAGGAATTCAGATATATTGTTTTGCTATAACTATTTAAAAAGATATTCTTCTGTGCAAATTTCTGAATATGTAATGCAAAATTTCTTGAACTAAATGATGATATGGCAGACAATTGACCCTAACTAGCAAGTTAAATGCTAGATTGTATATGTTAATAGAGAGAAATACCATAATTAATGAGTGAATGCCCCTGAAACATGTTTGTGGGCTAGAGCCAATGACATGTGTAGCCTACCCAGCCGAGCACAAAATTTTACGAGTTTGGACGATAAAAATAGGTCCATACGGGCCTACACAAAAATTAGTCCAACCAAAAGATCAGGCATGGCCATGCCTTAGAAAATAAAAATGCCCAGGCCGGCCTGGCCCAAAAATTTTTATATTAATTTCATTAATTTATCATAATAATGAGTTTATCTATAGGAAAAGACTTTGTACACCGCCTTCGGTGCAGCAAGTCCTACGTGGGCTGTACCGTTCATTTTTATTGGTCCATATACGCACAATACCCATTAAAAAATGTTAAGACATCCCAAGAAAAAAACTTACGACACCCTAGTTTTAAGCTTACGACACCATAGTTAAAAAGTGAAGACACCCATTCAGAAAGAAAAAAAAAAACTCACGACATCCTAGTTTTAAACTCACGACACCCTAGTTTTAAGCTTAAGACACCCATTTTAAGTTTAAGACACCCGTTCAAAAGGTGTCTATACACAACTTCTAAAAAAAAAGCCGCATTAATACCCGTTCAGCTTTTTTTTGGAATCCATGTACAGACACTTTTTCTAAACAGGTGTCTCAAGCTTAAAACTAGGGTGTCGTGAGTTTAAAACTAGGATATCGTGAGTTTTTTTTTTTTTTGCTTTTTGAACGAGTGTCGTGGCTTTATATCTATGGTGTCGTGGCTTTATAACTAGGGTGTCGTAAGTATTTTTTTGCTTTTTTAATAGGTGTTTTTATTTTGACATGATGTGCATTAATACCAGCTTTTTTGGAATTTATGTACAGACGAGTGAGTGTCGTGGCTTTATAACTACGGTGTCGTGGCTTTATAACTAGGGTGTCGTAAGTATTTTTTTTTTTTTTAATATGTATCTTTATTTTGACATGACGTGCATTAATACCCGCTTTTTTTGAAATTTGTGTAGACGAGTGGGTGTCGTGGCTTTATAACTACGGTGTCGTGGTTTTATAACTAGGGTGTCTAAGTATTTTTTTCTTTTTAACGGGTGTCTTAGTTTTATAACTAGGATGTCGTAAGGTTTTTTGCTTTCTTAATAGCTATTTAATTTTGACGTGAGGTGCATTAATACCCGTTCAGTTTTTTTTGGAATATGTACAGACACCTTTTTGAACGGATGTCTTAAGCTTAAAACTATGGTGTCGTGAGTTTAAAACTAGGATGTCGTGAGTTTTTTTTTCTTTCTGAACGGGTGTCTTCACTTTTTAACTACGGTGTCGTAAGCTTAAAACTAGGGTGTCGTAAGTTTTTTTCTTGGGATGTCTTAACATTTTTTAATGGGTATCGTGCGTATGTGGACCAATAAAAAAGAACGGTGCAGCTCACATAGGACTTGCTGCACCGGAGGCGGTGTACAAAGTCTTTTCCTTATCTATAAATGAAAGACCACAAGATTAGCCTGCTAGTAAAATTAGAAATGCAGCCAAGCTCATTTAGACTGAAAAAGGAATTCGGGCCTGATGGCGGGCCTAAGATTGGCCCATTCAGATTGGGTTGGGATTGGACAAGAAATTTAATCCCGATGATCGATGTAGGATAGTCCTGCATTTGGACATTGGGCCTAGCTAATAATATGCAGCCTAGCACCAGCCCAGTCTGGCCCAACCCAGCATTTGATCAGCTCTGCTACAGATGTATCATAATTTGAATTATAAGTGAATACCCAAATCAACTCCATGTTCGTAGACAAGTGTATCATGGTTGAATTGCATCCAATAACTTAGTCCTGTATGGTGAAGACACTGGAAGAAATTAATGGGTGGAAAGTTGGGGCTGACCTGAAAATCCTTGCCGAAGCACAATTTAACTTCCTTTACGGAATTTTGCTTGCAAGCCAGTATGGGTGATGCCCCAAAGGCATTCTTAATGGTGGCAATAACATATGTCGCTTGATATTTGTTACGATTATTGCCTACGATACTCTTACTGCTCAACATTTTCTGCAAGCACAACAAACTGTCAAGCAAAATGGAGGCCTGACAACTGAAGAATAAAGATGCCCTGCAGAGTGACTTTCAAAATAATCTGAAATGGATGCATCAAAGGGCATTGTAATTGACAATAAATTATAAGGTTTGCTTTACCTACTGGATTCCATAATGTACTTTATTTGATTAGTTAGATTTGCTTCTACCTATTTGGTTCCATGATACTATGTATTATTACTATAAAAAACTGCTTGTTCAACTATATCTTGTGATTTCTAACGCACAAAACGGCTCTGCAGAATGATTCAAACCTGGTGGATGGTATGATTTATTGAATTGTAATGATAAATGCATTTTAAATCTTCTTACATACAATATTTTCTTGCATCAAAAATTTGTTTGCTCAGTACAAGATCAGGTTTCCAACGTTCAACAATCCAACTTTCATTGGACATACAAATTATGAGGTTTCCTAACTCGAGCTATCTCAAAAAGATCAGGCTAAATAGGGAGAGTTTCATAAACATTAGAGCACATAACAATCTAATGTATGTCACGTAATTAATTTCTCAAAGAGAGTTTATTGAAATTGCTTTCAACTAGCAGTTGATAAAATGCGACCTGTATAGATTTAGTTGTTAAGAATGAATCACTTTCTCAATTTTTGTCATCGTTTGGTGTAGAAAAATCAGAAATCGAGGAAGCAAAATTGACTGACATGTTCATGACCTAGAGTGAGCAAGGTAGGAGTAGAAATGAAAAGGTTGCATAGGGAAATCTACTGAAGTATGTATAGTGTGCAAAAGGCCCCAGTACTAACCGTAACATTGTATTTGGTATACAGATCAAGGACCGTGGCGAAGTAGTCATACTCATCCTGTATTACTGGGTAGGAACATGTCCCATGCTTTCCTGCAAGCAAAACACGGGGAATAATGAATGCACGAATATGATAGAACAATGCCACTGTAACAACTAACAAGTGATCCTGCAATACATCTTTGATTTTAAATATTAATTGGAAAGGAATTTTACTAGATTCAGGGGCTTATGTCCATTGGCAACCAAAACATGTTCCATATATGTTCCCATTTTCCCCTCCTTTCCAGCGCCTTTCTGTCCATATACATGCATCGGACATTCCTAAACTATGGTAACCAAGCTGGTGACGCTCATAATTTCTAAAAACAAACTGTAGGCTTCATTTTCGTTTTCTTTTTACCTCACTCTTACTACATATTTAATACATAACTTTACTTTTAAAGTACAGGCATTGGCCAACAGCAGTAAATCACAGATTGCAGATACCTGGGAAGGAACTCTGGATCATGGCTTTTCTCTTTTATGTGTGTGCCTTGTGTATATTAGCATTTAGAACCTGGATAGATAAAACCATAATTTCAACTACTTTCAAGAATACCAGTGAACTGTAGATTTATCTCCGTTTTTTTTCTATATCATTTCTTTTCATTTCATTTATTAGTGTTAACTGTAGATTCAGTGAATACTTTTTCAAGTTTTGGTTGATAAGAAATCAAGGATTTAAATGCCATGGCTTGTGCGTGTGCTAGCCACGCTGCACATGTTGGGAGATGCTGACACCTGCCATATGCATACCATGCTGAACGATGATATAATTTGAAAAACACTACTACTTTTTATTAGTGAATGAATAGGTGCCACCGCAGCCTCATTTGAAACCTTGTAAGAGATTGAAAAGGATATCAAAACCCTCCGAATTTAGTTCTAGTTGCATGATTTTGTAACTTGTAAAATATCTTCACATCTTCAAGACAAAATAACGTAATATTTGTTTTAAAAGATAACACTCTCGTTTGGAAGTTACTTACTCCACTGTCCAGGTCCAGTAACCAATCAACACATGCATCAAAACAACAAAAGTTTGTAAGTCATATGTATTGGAATAAACATATTTGGATAAGTAATTCTGAAATTTGTTCCTACCTCATGTGCCCAAAAGCTAATATTTGACATCGAACCGAAAGATGGCCAATAATTCCCAAGATCTTGCTTTAAATTTGAAACCTGCATACAGACAAACAACTAAGAATCAGAAAGGAACTTATTTGATTGAATTTGCCAGATATATATTATTGAGAAACAGCAGATTCCTGCACCTCCGTTATATTAAATTTATAAGAATCATTGCAGAATGATAGATTGGCTCCATTATTGTAACTCGGCCAGAGACCATCTGTTATAAAAAAAGTTGACAAAAGAGAATAAGTTCATAGTATCAAGACACTAAAGTTTCCTGAATCAAGAGTAATGGTATAATGATCTTCTATTATTACAATGAGAGTTTAGATGAAATATTTTCTCTGAGCATCTTTTATTAGCATCAGACATAATAACAAGATCAAGTTTGCTAGCAGAATGCCAAGAAAGTTGCAGAGTTCAGTTATCCTAATTATGATGCTCATTTTGGGTGCAAACATATTATCTAAGGCATAAGACCACCCATTTCAAGCCCACAAAGATAACTAATAGAACTGCTTTCTAATTTAGTTTTTTACAATCATAAAAACAATATTAACATCTGAGCATGGGATAGATTAGGAGTTTGAGATGTTTGAGATGTTGAAAAGTTTTTTCTTTTTTCTTTTTGTGCTTATTTTTTTTGAAAAAAAGAAAAACAGGATTAATTTAATTAGATCAATCAATAGTTCACATTGTCTTATCTATTTCTAAGATGATATCTACATAATTTACAGATTGGAACATTACAATTTCTTTTTCCCACTAGGTGAACTTGAAGAATCATCCGCATCCTACCATCTAGCAGGTCATATACATTTTATTACTCCTGTCCCCAGCTTCTTCTGTTACAGGCCTGATTCTTTTTAGCTACTACTTCATCAGCGGACTATATCTTTTTTGGCTTTCAGAAGCAAAATGACCCCATTCATTTATCAACCAAATCCAATGGTGGATGAGTTTTTATTAGCAATTTTATGGAAGCCTTGATATATTCAAGCAATTCATGAAGAATTTTTTTTTTTTTTAAAAAAAATCGAACTCTTTGTCATGATTGAACATGTCAATAAGATGAACAGCACACAACAGGCTACCTCTACTGTTGTCTACATGTCTTGCTGGTGCAAAAGAGAATAATGTGAAGCCAAATGAAAGAAAAAAGAAGAAAGGGAAAAAGGATAAAGAAATATGAGATAAAGAGGCAGGTTCTCCTCGTTTGCTGATTCGACAACTCTATTGATTTTGATTCTGACTAGGTAAGCTATTTTGCAAACAAATGGGGATCCAGTCCAAGGTGAAGGAAATATAGTGGCCCAATTAAATTTGAAAGCCTCCTAACTAGGTTAGAAGTTCTCTAACAAGCACGAAAGGAGGATCCAGTAATATGCATTTTATTGTGTCCCTAACCTACCCTCGTCACCATAATAATTTAGAAGAATAGAGATTTGTGACATATATAACATCATAGATATAGCATGGTCAAATAACACAGATTCCTCAAACCCATAAAAAAATAAATATCACTCAAAGCATAGAACTTACGAATTGTAAATACTTCCGGACATTGTCTGCAAAAGTACGAGGAAAATAAAATCAGGGTATATCCTCTTCATGACACAGGTAATATTTAAAATCACAATGATAATGAATTTGCACAAAGTAAAAGGTACAAGATCCCAGCCCTACAGGCTAAGCAATACATTAATGAACAAGGAACTGAAATTTGTGAGTAGAGGACTAAACTTCGTCAGCAATGATGCATGCTTAGAGTTGATTGGGAAAATAAGAAGAAAAAAAGAGGTTTAACCAAGAAAAGCAAACAATAATGTTGGGGGCAAAAAAATACATAGAGTGAGGACATGATTAATTATAAAGACAGCTATAATGAATGTAAACAGCTGATCAAAGGAGATCTAACGAAACAAACCAGGGAAAAACATGCAGATGAAAATAACAATATGTACCCAAGTAGAATAAGCATTGAAAAAAATCCAGAGTAAATGGACCACAAAACTGCATATAAATCATAAATGAAACACAAAACTATAGAAAGTATATTGGCCCTCTTGACACAATCTCAAGAACCCCACGTAGAGCAAATAAAACTTAATTAACTGCAAACAACAACTGAACAATTAAAGGGAGAAAAAAAAGCAAAGCTATAAACTATAAAAACAGCGAACAAATCAACTACCAAACAAGTCAATCAAGGGGGAGGGGGTTGGTCGTCGGGTTAAAAGGGAAACTGATCCAACTAGGGATAAGGAAAGGAAAAGAAAACTAACTCAGTTAAGAGAATCAGATGGTTGACTCCAACTCTTGAAGATTGTCAAGGTTGACGGAAGAGACGAAGAAAAGGTACCATAACCATAACCATAACATACCCTTTCACGGCCCCGCGCGTGCAATCTCCGCACGCCGCCCCCTGGCAGCGCCCGTCGCCTGATCTAGACGGCCCCTGCACCATAGTCATCAGACCTGATCCGAACATTGACCTAGCCAAAGATTCAGATCATTGGATTACTGATTCAATCATCGGATCATCAATTGAACCATCGATCCAATTATTTTAATATAAAATATATTTATATTAATAAAATTAATTTTTATTAAAATAGATTAATAGGTTCAAGGGTGAACAGTACGGACGCTTGCTACTGTAGCATTCGGCCAACTTCACCCTTGGTTGGCAAACGATGGTTGGTTGTTCCCAAAGCTTGTGCATGGTCCCTTGACTTGCGCTCGGCTAATGCAATGGCCGACTGCTCTTAGCTCCCGACTTAGTCACAACTAAGTCCCAATGAGGTTCTCTGGGCATACGTCTGGCCTATTTGAAGGAGCAACCCTCCCTTGGTCGATCCGTGTGCCCAGCATCCGACCTCCCTTGGTCGTTTGATTGGCCCAGCTTGGACGGTCCTGATCCACCCAGCTAAGTCGTCCTTATCCTTATCTGGTCGATGGGATAAGGACGCATCCTGTGAAACTTGGCCCGTAGTGCTGGGCGCATCGGCCGCACAGGTGTGTGCGCCGCCCTGGCGTGTGCGCGCAATTTGCGTGCATCGGTCATGCGGCTTGCGCATTGCATCCACTGTGCATCCGCCCCTACGTCCGCCACACCCCCACCTGGCGCAAGCTACGTTTCGCCAACCTGGCAACTGGATAAGCTTTCGCCCCATGATCCTTGCTGTGAATCTCGAAATGACCCATTGTGTGCGCCAGGGTGTTTGTTGCTCCGTTATGTGCATGCGCCTGCCCTAGCCCGTGCACGTCTGCGCCAGTCAGCCTGCCACTCGGCCGAACAACCTCGCCACCTATGCCAAACTTGCACGCGCCCGGCTCCCTATGCCGACCACTGCATGCGCCTGTGCTCATCTGCACACAACCCTGTGCGCACCTGCCCGGTCAACCTCGACATGCTGCTGCGCACCCTTGGCACCCTATGCCGCCCCTGCACGCGCGTGCAGCGCCCCTTGCACCGCGTAGTCAAGTAGTCTGCATGCCTTCCCTTGGCACACGCCATCCATGTGCCCAGCCGCGCTTATGCATGCTCTTGTCATGTGTAGCATGCCGAGGTCGTGACAAATCCTTCTGTTGATGCCCGATCACTTTGAGTCGGCGTCCTTGAGCATCGGCCGTTCCTCCATAGAAATATCGGAGCCCTTCCTTTGTCTTCAAAGCCTGCAAGAAGCCCACGGCCGGGCATTCCGGCGGGGACCCTCCGATGCTCAAGTTAGTGCTCTAGGCAACAGCCGTGAGCTTGAGAAAGCTCGAAAGAGAAAGAAAGATCCCTCCCAAAATGAGTGTGTTGAGTCCTTTTTGAGTTACCTCTTCTTACCTAATTTATTTACTTTTGTACTATGTGTAGCTTGCTTGAGAAGTTTGAATCTTTGTCGTCTAGTGAGAATGAGTCACGTGGAGCCTCATGATGGATCATGACTTTTGGGGCTTATCTGTTCTGAGTGGTTGGAGTGTCATGATGACTGATGACTTTTGGTAGATAAAATGTCAGGATTAATATCTGTGAGACCTGAGGTGCTGCCACCTGTCGAGGCTTTTATGAAGATGCTTCTTCTTAGTGGCATGTCAGAGCTGACGTTGTCTTTTAGTGATATGTCAGGACTAAAAGCATCTTCTTACTTCATGCAAGTCATGATTTCATCCGCAGATCAAGTGTGCATAACTAGCCTTTTCTGGTGCATTGATCTTGAGTATTTATTTAGTGGCCAGAGTCCTTGTTTAGTCTCTATGAGTCCCTTCTTGAATTAAATAAAGGCTAATAGTACCCTCAGACCCATAGGCCACTCAACGATGCCTCTGGCTTATGCATATGCCACCTGACATGTGGAGAAGCTATATCTCCCCTTCATCAAATTCTATTGCCTGGACCTGGTCCTTGGTGAGCCATGGAGACCGTATCCTCTACCTGGCGTGTAGAGTCGGAAGGTTCGCGAAAGGTCGCGGCGAGGGGCCACCGTGGATGGCCGGCTGGGAGGAGCTTGCTGGCCGGGAGAAGTAGGCCACCTAGGGACGCTGGTGGCCGCCTAGGGCCTCTGCTCCACGAGGCCGTTGCTGGCTGAGGCCGGGAAGGCATCTATGGGACTTGGGTTCGGTGAGGCCGCTTAGGATTGCTCGAGGCCGTCTATGATTGCTCGGGGCCGTCTAGGCTGGGAGAAGCTTTTGGGACCGCCTAAGATGAAGACGGTCCCGAAGTTATTACCGAAGCACATTTACGTGCATGCATGGGGCCAAAAAGGGAGTCAATCGTGGCAGCCATAAATGCACGTGGCCTTTATAAGACCATGAAAGCCCCGGCACATAAATGCGATAGGGAGTCATCGTCGTGGTGGCATTTGGAGTCTGAAACCAAAGCGCCTAGGATGACCGCCTAGAAAGGCCGCCTAGGATGACCGCCTAGAAAGGCCGCCTAGGATGGCCACCTAGAAAGGCCGCTTAGGATGACCGTTGAGCACTGCGCCTAGGATGGCCATTGAGGAAGAGGTCGCTTAGGACTTCCTCCGCTGTCTCTTTCTCTTCATGGTCCGTGACTTGACATTAAATGCTCTATTCTATTGAATGCCCTCCAATAAATGCCTTGGAGCGAGGGCCTTTATAAGACCTATAAATGCACATAAATGCCGTTGAGAAGGCCGTCGAGGAAGAGGCCGCTTAGAATTGTTGTGAAGAGGGGGCCGCTTAAGATGGAAGGCCGCCTAAGATCGTTAAGGAGGGGGCTTAAGATGAAAGGCCAGCCGCTTAAGATGAAAGGCCGCCTAAAATTATTGTGAGGAGGGGGCCGCTTAAGATGAAAGGCCGCCTAGAATTATTGTGAGGAAGGGGCCGCTTAAGATGAAAGGTCGCCTAGAATTATTGTGAGGAGGGGGACGCTTAAGATGAAAGGCCGCCTAAAATTATTAAGGAGGGGGCCGCTTAAGATGAAAGGCCGCCTAGAATTATTGTGAGGAAGGGGCCGCTTAAGATGAAAGGCCGCCTAAGATTGTTGTGAAGAGGGGGCCGCTTAGGACTTCCTCCGCCTAGGATGAAAGGCCGCCTAGGATTGTTAAGGAGGGCCGCTTAAGATGAAAGGCCGCCTAGAATTATTGTGAGGAGGGGGCCGCTTAAGATGAAAGGCTGCCTAAGATTGTTAAGGAGGGGGCCGCTTAAGATGAAAGTCCGCCTAGAATTATTGTGAGGAGGGGGCCGCTTAAGATGAAAGGCCGCCTAGGATTGTTAAGGAGGGGGCCGCTTAGGACTTCCTCCGCCTAGGATGAAAGGCCGCCTAGGATTGTTAAGGAGGGCCACTTAAGATGAAAGGCCGCCTAGAATTATTGTGAGGAGGGGGCCGCTTAAGATGAAAGGCCGCCTAAGATTGTTAAGGAGGGGGCCGCTTAAGATGAAAGGCCGCCTAGAATTTTTGTGAGGAGGGAGCCGCTTAAGATGAAAGGCCGCTTAGGATTGTTAAAGAGGCCGCCGCTTAAGATGAAAGGCCGCTTAGGATTGTTAAAGAGGGGGCCGCTTAAGATGAAAGGCCGCCTAGAATTATTGTGAGGAGGGGGCCGCTTAAAATGAAAGGCCGCCTAGAATTATTGTGAGGAGGGGGCCGCTTAGGACTTCCTCCGCCTAGAATGAAAGGCCGCCTAGGATTGTTAAGGAGGGCGGTTGAGGAATAGGGTTCTGGATCATTAAACGCTGCCCATTGATTTGCCTATGGGACATTAATGACAAAAAGGCGGTCACATCACATAGCTATTTTTCCCACTTGTTCTCTCTCTTCATTATGACGGGTGCTTATTTCAATAGGGAGCAAAGCTGTGAACGAAATTAAATGTCCGCTGCGCCCTTGAAGAAAAACCCAATAGGCTAGCGAGGCTGCTTAGGAAGGCCGCCGAAGATGGCAGCTTAGAAAAATTATTTGAAAATTTCTATTTTATTACTCATGGGCCTGTTAACTAGTCCTATCAGATGCCCCCTACACTCCTTGAGCTTGTAGGTCCTGCGCTAACCAAGCTGAAGGAGTGTAAAAATTTTTTTTAGTAACATTGAGGGTAAGTTTATTACCTTGTGCCCGCCACTTAAAGTAGCGTAGGCCCAATTTTTTGGGGAGACATCTCGTTAACTAGTTGGCAAGGCAAAAATAGAGCTGATGACGCTTTCGGAGGTGACATTAGGTGCCGGGGCTAGCCTCGGGTTCTGATGCTGACCGGAGTCGGGCTTAGCTGCGGAGCTGGTCTCGGGCTTTCAGGGCCACCAAGACTACATGATTTAAACCATCTCAGAGGTCTCGCGCGCTAATTTGGGGGTTTGACTCGGGGCCGCCTAGAATCCCAAGTGTAAACCTTCGGGAGTTTTTTGTGCTGGCCCAAGGCGCCTATGCCCTTTTTGCATTAGATGTTGAGGTCGTTCGAAACCACCCGAGGGCAGGCTAAGGGCCAGACATGACTGTGGCCGCCTAGGACTAGCCCGAGGGCTGGCTAGGGGCCAGACATGACTGTGGCCGCCTAGGACCAGCCCGAGGGCCGGCTAGGGGCCTAACATACTTGTGGCCGCCTAAGACCAACCCAAGGGCCGGCTAGGGGCCAGACATGACTGTGGCCGCCTAGGACCAGCCCGAGGGCCGGCTAGGGGCCTTAACATACTTGTGGCCGCCTAGGCCCAGCCCGAGGGCCGGCTAGGGGCCTAACATACTTGTGGCCGCCTAGGACCAGGCCGAGGGCCGGCTAGGGGCCAGACATGACTGGGGCCGCCTAGGACCAGCCCGAGGGCTGGCTAGGGGCCTTAACATACTTGTGGCCATCTAGGACCAACCCGAGGGCCGGCTAGGGGCCTTAACATACTTGTGGCTGCCTAGGACCAGCCCGAGGGCCGGCTAGGGGCCTTAACATACTTGTGGCCGCCTAGGACCAGCTCGAGGGCCGGCTAGGGGCCTTAACATACTTGTGGCCGCCTAAGACCAGCCCGAGGGCCGGCTAGGGGCCAGACATGACTGTGGCCACCTAGGACCAGCCCGAGGGCCGGCTAGGGGCCTAACATACTTGTGGCCGCCTAGGACCAGCCCGAGAGCTGGCTAGGGGCCAGACATGACTGTGGCCGCCTAGGACCAGCCCGAGGGCCGGCTAGGGGCCTAACATACTTGTGGTCGCCTAGGACCAGCCCGAGGGCCGGCTAGGGGCCAGACATGACTGTGGCTACCTAGGACCAGCCCGAGGGCCGGCTAGGGGCCTTAACATACTTGTGGCTGCCTAGGACCAGCCCGAGGGCCGGCTAGGGGCCTTAACATACTTATGGCCGCCTAAGACCAGCCCGAGGGCCGGCTAGGGGCCAGACATGACTGTGGCCACCTAGGACCAGCCCGAGGGCCGGCTAGGGGCCTAACATACTTGTGGCCGCCTAGGACCAGCCCGAGAGCTGGCTAGGGGCCAGACATGACTGTGGCCGCCTAGGACCAGCCCGAGGGCCGGTTAGGGGCCTTAACATACTTGTGGCCGCCTAAGACCAGCCCGAGGGCTGGCTAGGGGCCAGACATGACTGTGGCCGCCTAGGACCAGCCCGAGGGCCGGCTAGGGGCCTTAACATACTTATGGCCGTCTAAGACCAGCCCAAGGGCCAGCTAGGGGCCAGACATGACTGTGGCTGCCTAGGACTAGCCCGAGGGCCGGCTAGGGGCCTTAACATACTTGTGGCCGCCTAGGACCAGCCCAAGGGCCGGCTAGGGGCCTAACATACTTGTGGCCACCTAGGACCAGCCCGAGGGCCAGCTAAGGGCCAGACATGACTGTGGCCGCCTAGGACCAGTCCGAGGGCCGGCTAGGGGCCTAACATACTTCTGGCCGCCTAGGACCAGCCCGAGGTCCGGCTAGGGGCCAGACATGACTATGGCCACCTAGGACCAGCCCGAGGGCCGGCTAGGGGCCTTAACATACCGGTGGCCACCTAGGACCAGCCCGAGGGCCGGCTAGGGGCCTAACATAGAGCTGATGGAGCTACACTAATGCCGCTGAGGATGAGAGATAGAGCCAACGAGGCTGCAATAAAACCGTTGAGGTTGATAGAGCTGATGAGGCAGAGTGATAGAGTAGCTAAGGCTATAATAATTCCGCTGAGGTCGTAATGATGCCGCTGGGGCAGAAACGAAACAGTTGAGAGCCTTTTGAACCCCGAAGGGTGACCCGAGAGTCGTTGTGATGGGACCATGCTCGGGAGCCTTTAACCCCGGAGGGCGACCTGAGGGCACTTTGACCTGGCTCAGGGTCCTTTTGAACCCCGAAGGATGACCCGAGAGTCGCTGTGATGGGACCATGCTCGGGAGCCTTTAACCCCGGAGGGTGACCTGAGGGCACTTTGACCTGGCTCAGGGTCCTTTTGAACCCCGAAGGATGACTCGAGAGTCGCTGTGATGAGACCATGCTCGGGAGCCTTTAACCCCGGAGGGTGACCTGAGGGCACTTTGACATGGCTCAGGGTCCTTTTGAACCCCGAAGGATGACCCGAGAGTCGCTGTGATGAGACCATGCTCGGAAGCCTTTAACCCCGGAGGGTGACCTGAGGGCACTTTGACCTGGCTCAGGGTCCTTTTGAACCCCGAAGGATGACCTTTATTGATGGGGTGAAAATAAAACCGCCTCGGGGGTTTCTTGACCGGCCCGAGGTGTCTATGATCTCGGGACCACTAAAGTCATTTTGAAAATATTTCGGGGGTCGCTCGGCCGGTCCGGGAGTTTGACTCGGAGCCGCCGAGACCATAGGACTTGAACCTCCTCGGAGGTTTCTCACACCGGTCCGGGGGTGTCCTTATGATCGTGGGGCTACCAAAAAACTACCTCGGCGGTCGCTTGGCTGGCCCGAATGGTTTTTTGAGAAATTGAATGAAAAAACTTCTTCTTTATTATTATTATTTTTTTGTACAACATTGCCACAGGGGTTTAGCTCAGGGCCACTTAGGACACAGGGCTTGAACCTTCGAAGGTTTCTTGTGCCGATCCGGGGTGTCTGTGTCCCTTGGGGCACTGAGGGGTTATAAAGTCAAATAAAAAGAAATCTGCTGGATTATATGAAAAGAAACTTTGTTCTTAGAGTGTGGCATACTTAGCTTTCAAGGCTTTTTGCCTTTGCATTGTGTTTGGTGTCGATTAAGGGCTTGGGAGCTTTTCTTTTGGAGAAATTGGTCCCCTGCTGCTGACCTGGGTACTTCAGCCCGCTAGTGGTCTATCCTCGCTTGGGCGTCAACACTTGTCCATTGCTGAGGATGCTAACTCTTCCCTCGTCAGATGCCCACCAGCATCATTTAATATATGAGGGGTTTTTTTTTTTTGCTGAGGCTCTATCACTTGCAGCCACTTTTTTTCCTACTCTTGGATGCCCCCTTTTTTTTTTTTTTTGCTGAGGCTCTATCACTTGCAGCCACTTTGTTTCCCTACTCTTGGATGCCCTTTTTTTTTTTGGATACTCTCCCTATTAGTTTCTTCTGCCGCAGTCACAGTATTGGAATCTAGCGACTTTTGGTTTCAGATTCTTGGTTTTTTGAAGTGGTGGAGAAGTTGCAAAGACCTTTTTCCGAAATCTAGTTTCCCTCCCCAAGTAACTGGGAACAATCCTCAGAAGCCTTCAATTGCTCAAAATCTTCTTCGATGTTATGCATGTAAGGGAAATCCTTTGCAAGCTCTCCCACCTCCTCCACAAGCTTGTGTCTACGTACACATGATTTGAGCTCATCCCGCTTTCGATCCAGAGGCTTACGTCCTGACTCCTCTTTCATAGCTTTTCGCCCTTGCGCAGTGTTTTTCCTTTGAAGGAATTGGTCACCCTCAGTGTTGAAGTCTGAGAGCAGAGCAGTTGGAACCGAATCTTCATCTTTCACCTTGCATTAATTGCATCAACACCTCTTGGCCTACTACCACCAGAAATTAAAATGCCTACAAATGCTTGGAGTGACGGGGTATGGATAATGTCCCAAGTCGCCCCTTTTTGGAAATTATTCTTCTGACCATGTTGCAATCCACTTCTGGCTGATTGTTGAGCCTTTAATCGAGCTCCTCTGGCCACTGGTGTTGTTCATCCAGATGCTTCTTCACCTTAGAATTAGGATCTTTCCCAAATGGCTCAGAAGATGAGTAAGGAGAGGAGTGGCAGCTTGAGCGGGGGATAGGAGACTGCAATCTCTTGAAAGCTTCACGATGGTCTTTTGCTACTTAGTGCGGTGTGGATGCCCCCCAGCATGATTAGTGAGGACCTTTAGTACGTGCGTGACCACCATGGCTATTTTAGAGGGGACAAAGACTTACAGATCAGGAAGACAGAGCTCTCTTTCCTTTAGCATAGCCGCCCCCCTACCTGGCGTGCCAATCTGTTGATGCCCGATCACTTTGAGTCGGCGTCCTTGAACGTCGGCCGTTCCTCCATAGAAATATCAGAGCCCTTCCTTTGTCTTCAAAGCCTGCAAGAAGCCCACGGTCGGGCATTCCGGCGGGGACCCTCCGACGCTCAAGTTAATGCTTTGGGCAACAGCCGTGAGCTTGAGAAAGCTCGAAAGAGAAAGAAAGATCCCCCCCAGAATGAGTGTGTTGAGTCCTTTTTGAGTTACCTCTTCTTACCTAATTTATTTACCTTTGTACTCTGTGTAGCTTGCTTGAGAAGTTTGAATCTTTGTCATCTAGTGAGAATGAGTCACGTGGAGCCTCATGATGGATCATGACTTTTGGGGCTTATCTATTCTGAGTGGTTGGAGTGTCATGATGACTGATGACTTTTGGTAGATAAAATGTCAGGATTAATATCTGTGAGACCTGAGGTGCTGCCACCTGTCGAGGCTTTTATGAAGATGCTTCTTCTTAGTGGCATGTCAGAGCTGGCATTGTCTTTTAGTGATATGTCAGGACTAAAAGCATCTTCTTACTTCATGCAAGTCAAGTGTGCACAGCTGGCCTTTTCTGGTGCATTGATCTTGAGTATTTATTTAGTGGCCAGAGTCCTTGTTTAGTCTCTATGAGTCCCTTCTTGAATTAAATAAAGGCTAATAGTACCCTCGGACCCATAGGCCACTCAACGATGCCTCTGGCTTGTGCATATGCCACCTGACACGTGGAGAAGCTATATCTCCCCTTCATCCAATTCTATTGCCTGGACTGGTCCTTGGTGAGCCATGGAGACCGTATCCTCTACCTGGCGTGTAGAGTCGGAAGGTCCGCGAAAGGTCGTGGTGAAGGGCCACCGTGGATGGCCGGCTGGGAGGAGCTTGCTGGCCGAGAGAAGTAGGCCACCTAGGGACGCTGGTGGCCGCCTAGGGCCTCTGCTCCACGAGGCCGTTGCTGGCTGAGTTCGGGAAGGCATCTGTGGGACCAGGGTTCGGTGAGGCCGCTTAGGATTGCTAGAGGCCGTCTATGATTGCTCGGGGCCGTCTAGGCTGGGAGAAGCTTTTGGGACCACATAAGATGAAGACGGGTCCTGAACGAAGCACATTTACGTGCATGCATGGGGCCAAAAAGGGAGTCAATCGTGGCAGCCATAAATGCACGTGGCCTTTATAAGACCATAAAAGCCCCGGCACATAAATGCGATAGGGAGTCATCGTCGTGGTGGCATTTGGAGTCTGAAACCAAAGCGCCTAGGATGATCACCTAGAAAGGCCGCCTACCGCCTAGAAAGGCCGCCTAGGATGGCCGCCTAGAAAGGCCGCTTAGGATGACCGTTGAGGAAGGCCGCCTAGGACTGCCGCCTAGGATGGCCATTGAGGAAGGCCGCCGCTGAGGAAGAGGCCGCTTAGGACTTCCTCCGCTATCTTAGGACTTCCTCCGCTGTCTCTTTCTCTTCATGGTCCGTGACTTGACATTAAATGCTCTATTCTATTGAATGCCCTCCAATAAATGCCTTGGAGCGAGGGCCTTTATAAGACATATAAATGCCTCGGCACATAAATGCCGTTGAGAAAGCCGTCGAGGAATAGGCCGCTTAGAATTGTTGTGAGAAGGGGGCCGCTTAAGATGGAAGGCCGCCTAAGATTGTTTAAGAGGGGGCCGCTTAAGATGAATGGCCAGGGGGCCGCTTAAGATGAAAGGCTGCCTAGAATTATTGTGAGGAAGGGGCCGCTTAAGATGAAATGTCGCCTAGAATTATTATGAGGAGGGGGCCGCTTAAGATGAAAGGCTGCCTAGAATTATTGTGAGGAGGGGGCCGCTTAAGATGAAAGGCCGCCTAAGATTGTTGTGAGGAGGGGGCCGCTTAGGACTTCCTCCGCCTAGGATGAAAAGCTGCCTAGGATTGTTAAGGAGGGCCGCCTAGAATTATTGTGAGGAGGGGGCCGCTTAAGATGAAAGGCTGCCTAAGATTGTTAAGGAGGGGGCCGCTTAAGATGAAAGGCCGCCTAGAATTATTGTGAGGAGGGGGCCGCTTAAGATGAAAGGCCGCCTAGGATTGTTAAGGAGGGGGCCGCTTAGGACTTCCTCCGCCTAGGATGAAAGGCCGTCTAGGATTGCTTAAGATGAAAGGCCGCCTAAAATTATTGTGAGNGCCGCTTAAAATTTCCTTTTGGTTCTGTACCTTTAAACGCTGCCCATTGATTTGCCTATGGAACATTAATGACAAAAAGGCGGTCACATCACATAGCTATTTTTCCCACTTGTTCTCTCTCTTCATTATGACGGGCGCTTATTTCAACAGGGAGCAAAGCTGTGAACGGAATTAAATGCCCGCTGCGCCCTTGAAGAAAAACCCAATAGGCCAGCGAGGCCGCCTAGGAACTAAGCCGCTTAGGAAGGCCGCCGAAGATGACGCCTAGAAAAATTGTTTGAAAATTTATATTTTTATTACCCATGGGCCTGTTAACTGGTCCTATCAGATGCCCCCTACACTCCTTGAGCTTGTAGGTCCTGCGCTAACCAAGCTGAAGGAGTGTAAAAAAAAAAAATTTAGTCACATTGAGGGTAAGTTTATTACCTTGTGCCCGCCACTTAAAGTAGCGTAGGCCCAATTTTTTGGGGAGACAGCTCGTTACTAGCTGGCAAGGCAAAATAGAGCTGATGACGCTTTCGGAGGTGACATTAGGTGCCGGGGCTGGCCTCGGGTTCTGATGCTGACCGGAGTTGGGCTTAGCTGCGGAGATGGTCTCGGCTTTCAAGGCCACCAAGACTACAGCATTTAAACCATCTCAGAGGTCTCCGCGCTAATCTGGGCGTTTGACTCGGGGCCGCCCAAAATCTCAAGTGTAAACCTTCGGGAGTTTCTTGTGCTGGCCCAGGGCGCCTATGCCCTTTTGAGGCCGTTCGAAACCACCCGAGGGCAGGCTAAGGGCCATACATGACTGTGGCCGCCTACGACCAGCCCGAGGGCCGGCTAGGGGCCTTAACATACCGTTAGCCACCTAGGACCAGCCTGAGGGCCGGCTAGGGGCCTAACATACCTGTGGCCGCCTAGGACTAGCCCAAGGGCCGGCTAGGGGCCAGACATGACTGTGGCGCCTAAGACCAGCCCGAGGGCCGGCTAGGGGCCTAACATACCTGTGGCCGCCTAGGACCAGCCCGAGGGCCGGCTAGGGGCCTAACATGCCTGTGGCCGCCTAGGATCAGCCCGAGGGCCGGCTAGGGGCCTAACATGCCTGTGGCCGCCTAGGACCAGCCCGAGGGCCGGCTAGGGGCCTAACATACCTGTGGCCACCTAGGACCAGCCCGAGGGCCGGCTAGGGGCCAGACATGACTGTGGCCACCTAGGACCAGCCCGAGGGACGGCTAGGGGTCAGACATGACTGTGGCCGCCTAGGACCAGCCCGAGGGCCGGCTAGGGGCCTAACATACCTGTGGCCGCCTAGGACCAGCCCGAGGGCCGGCTAGGGGCCAGACATGACTATGGCCACCTAGGACCAGCCCGAGGGCCGGCTAGGGGCCTAACATACCTGTGGCCGCCTAGGACCAGCCCGAGGGCCGGCTAGGGGCCAGACATGACTATGGCCGCCTAGAACCAGCCCGAGGGCCGCCTAGGGGCCTTAACATACTTATGGCCGCCTAGGACCAGCCCGAGGGCCGGCTAGGGGCCTTACATAGAGTTGATGGAGCTACACTGATGTCGCTGAGGATGAGAGATAGAGCTAACGAGGCTGCAATAAAACCGTTGAGAGCCTTGTGAACCCCGAAGGGTGACCCGAGAGTCGCTGTGATGAGACCATGCTCGGAAGCTTTTAACCCCAGAGGGTGACCTGAGGGTGCTTGGACCAGACTCAGGTTCCTTTTGAACCCCGAAGGGTGACCCGAGAGTCGCTGTGATGGGACCATGCTCGGGAGCCTTTAACCACGGAGGGTGACCTGAGGGTGCTTGGACCAGGCTCAGGTTCCTTTTGAACCCCGAAGGGTGACCCGAGAGTCGCTGTGATGGAACCATGCTCGGGAGCCTTTAACCCCGGAGGGTGACCTGAGGGTGCTTGGACCAGGCTCAGGTTCCTTTTGAACCCCGAAGGGTGACCCGAGAGTCGCTGTGATGGGACCATGCTCGGGAGCCTTTAACCCCGGAGGGTGACCTGAGGGTGCTTGGACCAGGCTCAGGTTCCTTTTGAACCCCGAAGGGTGACCCGAGAGTCGCTGTGATGGGACCATGCTCGGGAGCCTTTAACCCCAGAGGGTGACCTGAGGGTGCTTGGACCAGGCTCAGGTTCCTTTTGAACCCCGAAGGGTGACCCGAGAGTCGCTACGATGGGACCATGCTCGGGAGCCTTTATTGATGGGGCGAAAATAAAATTGCCTCGGGGGTTCAGCTCAGGGCCACTTAGGACACAGGGCTTGAACCTCTGGAGGTTTCTTGTGCCGGTCCGGGGTGTCTGTGTCCCTTGGGCCGCTGAGGGGTTAGGAAGTCAAATAGGAATCTATTGGATTATATAAAAAGAAACTTTGCTCTCAGAGTGTGGTATACTTAGCTTTCGAGGCTTTTTGCCTTTGCATCATGTTTGGTGTAGATTAAGGGCTTGGGAGCTTTTCTTTTGGAGAAATTGGTCCCCTGCTGCTGACCTGGGTACTTCAGCCCGCTAGTGGTCTGTCCTCGCTTGGGCCTCATCACTTGTCCATTGCTGAGGATGCTAACTCTTCCCTCATCAGATGGTCTACCAGCATCATTTAATGTATGATTTTTTTTTTTTTGATGCTGAGGCTCTATCACTTGCAGCTGCTTTGTTTCCCCACTCTTGGATGCCATTTTTTTTTTCTTCTTGACACTCTCCCTATTAGTTTCTTTCGCCGTAGTCGCAGCATTGGAATTTAGCAACTTTTGGTTTCAGATTCTCGGTTTTTGAAATGGTGGAGAAGTTGCAAAGACCTTTTATCTTCATCTTTTGCATTAATTGCATCAACACCTCCTGGCCTATTACCACCAGAATTAAAATGCCTACAAATGCTTGGAATGACCATGTTCACCCCTTTTTGAAAATTATTCTTTTGACCATGTTGCAATCTACCTCCGACTGATTGTTGAGCCTTTGACTAAGCTCTTCCGGCCGCCAGTGTTGTTCATCTAGATGCCTCCTCATTTCATGATTAAGGTCCTCTCAAGATGACTCAGAAGATGAGAAGAATAAAGGAGACCGCAGTCTCTTGAAAGCTTCGTAGTGGCGGTGCTTAGGTGAAGCTTGATGGCGATAAGCTTCTCTATGAGGAGATTTTCCGTAGGTGAATCTCTAACTAACTGGTGCAGCTATCACGAGCGATGTGAGAAGCTTGGGCTGCTGCTGAATGGCCACCGAGCGTTGCTTCTGCAGCTTATGAACTGTTGCATTCAAGGCTTGAACTTGTTGATTGAGGATGGCTAGTTGGTTAATTAGAGCAGCTAAGGCTGGTGGTGAAGGAGGAGCAGAGAGAGTGGTCCTCTGCTGCTCATTGTGATGTGAATGCCCCCAGCATGATTGGTGAGGACCTTCAGTATGCGCATCGCCACCATGGCTATCTTAAAGGGGACAAAGGCTTATAGCTCAGGAAGACAGAGCTTTCTTTCCTGCGGTGCGTGCCCCCCTTCCTGGCACGCCAATCTGTTGATGCCCGATCACTTTGAGTCGGCCTCCTTGAGCGTCGACCGTTCCTCCACAGAAATGTCGGAACCCTTCCTTTGTCTTCAAAGCCTGCAAGAAGTCCCACGGTCGGGTATTCCAGCGGAGACCCTCCGACGCTCAAGTTAGTGCTCTGGGCAACAGCCGTGAGCTTGAGAAAGCTCGAAAAAGAAAAAAAAGAGAGCCCCCAGAATGAGAGTGTCCCCCCTTTTTTTAGTTACCTCTTCCCTTCTTTATTCACCATTGTACTCTGTGTAGCTTGCTTGAGAAGTTTGAATCTTTGTCATCTAGTGGGAATGAGTCACGTGGGGCCTCATGATGGACCATGACTTTTGGGGCTTATTAAGTCTGAGTGGCTGAAGTGTCATAATGACTGAGTACTTTTGGTGGGTGAAATATCAGGGCTGACATCTGTGAGGTCCAAATGCCGCCACTTGTCAAGACTTTTATGATGAATGATAACTTTCGATAAAGCTTACCTCTTAGTGGAATGTCAGAGCTTTAGGCGCCATCTCGTCAGAGACAAATGACCACTTAATTATCTCATTAAAGTAAGTGGCCATAATTTATTAATCCAGAAGATGACGTGATGAACATTCACTGTAGGGCCCTCGCGTGTCCGAGTTGGAAGCCACTAAGGAAGGGCCGCTGGGGACCTAGGTCCGGCGAGGCCGTTATCGACTGAGGCCGAGGCCGCCTAGGACTGCTCGGGAGCCGCCAAGGGCCTCTTGGGGTCATTGTGGCCGCTTGGGATTGTTCGGACCTGTGCACGCATGAGGTAGGCTAGGATGCTCATGGTAGGAAATAGGGGCCGCTTGGAACCAGTGCGGCCGCCTGGGAACGCTCGGGGCCGCCATCATGGGAGTGTCGGGGCCGTCTAGGCCGCTCCTGGCCGCCGTCATGGGAGTGTCGGTGGCCGTCTAGGATTGCTCGGGAGCCGCCTAGCTGGGAGAAGCCTTCGGGACCGCCTAAGATGAAGACGTCCCGAAGTTATTACCGAAGCACCCTTACGTGCATGCATGGGGCCAAAAAGGGAGTCAACGTGGCAGCCATAAATGCATGTAGCCTTTATAAGACCATAAATGCCCTGACACATAAATGCGATAGGGAGCCATCGTCGCGGTGGCATTTGGAGTCTGAAACCGAAACCACCAAAGGCCGCCTAGGGTGGCTATTGAGGGAAAGGCCGCTTAGGACTGTTGCCTAGAATGACCGTCGAGGAAGGTCGTTGAGGAAAAGGCCGCTCAGGACTTCCTCTACTGTCTCTCTCCCTCCTCGTGGTTTGTGACTTGACTCCAATAAATGCCTTGGAGTGAGGGTCTTTATACCTATAAATGCCTCGGCACATAAATGCCGTTGAGAAGAGGCCGTTTAGAATTGTTGTGAAGAAGGGGCCGCTTAAGATGGAAGGCCGCCTAAGATTGTAAAGGAAGGGGCCGCTTAAGATGAAAGGCCGCCTAGAATTATTATGAGGTGGGGGCCGCTTAAAATGAAAGGCCACCTAGAATTATTGTGAGGAAGGGGCCGCTTAAGATGAAAGGCCGCCTAGAATTATTGTGAAGAGGGGGCCGCTTAAGATGAAAGGCCGCCTAGAATTATTGTGAGGAGGGGGCCGCTTAGGACTTCCTCCGTCTAAGATGAACGCCTAGGATTATTGTGAAGAGGGGGCCGCTTAGGACTTCCTTCGCTTAGGATGAAAGGCCGCTTAGAATTTTCTTTTGGTTCTGCACCTTTAAACGCTGCCCATTGATTTGCCTATGGGACATTAATGACAAAATCAATGCCTATGGGACATTAATGACAAAAAGGCACATAACTATTTTTCCTGTTTGTATGACGGGCGCTTATTTCAACAGGGAGCAAAGCTGTGAACGGAATTAAATGCCCGTCCAATAGGCCAGCGAGGCCGCCTAGGAACTAAGCGGCTTAAGAAGGCCGCCTAGAAAAATTGTTTGAAAATTTCTATTTTTATTACTCATTGGCATGTTAACTGGTCCTATCAGATAGGATATAGGTGATTGCATGGAGCCAATGCTATTAGTTAACGTGGATTCATCATCGATCAAAGAAAACCAAGTCTACTTCCTCCGGTCTCGTATGAGCGCATAATTTCCCAACCAAGAGATTGTTGATTTACTTCTAACCACCAAGTAAGAGCGAGCGTCGAGCCTTCAAAACTTTTAGCCGAGCTACAATCGGCACCTCTCCTCAAAGATTGGACCTCAAAGGAGGTCCAGATTAAAATCAGCCGTCTAATATCAATTTAACACCTAGTCCTCAAAAGATTGGACCTCAAAGGAGGTCCAGATTAAAATCAGCCGTCTAATATCAATTTAACACCTAAGACAAAGTGCAAATGTCACATAGAAATATTTAGGTTGTGTTGGTGAGGAATTTTTAGAAGGAATTTTATTAGATGAGGGCATTTTAGAATTTTCAAACCAAAATCTTTTATTTGGTTATAACAAGGAGTTTCTAAAATTACATAAAATTTATAATTTTTTTCAAAGTAAGCATTTATGAACTCCATTTCAAAAAGGTGTCATTTATAAATTGCTTCCAAAATCCTTATAGTAGTCAAAATAATTAATTTTATTTATTTGTTAAAATATTTTCATAAATCTCAAAATATTAAATTTGTAATATTTAAGTGGTAAGTTGAGTTTATAAAGACTTAATGCAAGAGACAATTGTATATGCAAGCATTACAAATAGTCGCTTATATCCACAAGCCTATTCATTATCTAGGCTACAATATCCGAAGTCAGAGGCACTTTAAATCTCGTGCTTTAAAACTCGTGCCCGACTGTGCTTCGTCTCTGTTCCCTGGTGTGCTTTAAGATTCGTTTTTTCGACCGTCGTCTTCCTCGATCTCCGACGATCTTTGTCCTCTCCGGCTGAGCTTCCGTCGGTCGTTTTCTCTTGTTGTCCCTTCCTTTCATATGGCGTCGGATGGGATTAAGCCTGGGCAGGGTCCCAGATCGACGGGTGGGGGATCCGGCTTTCGATGGGTCTCGCCGTCTCCTTCGCCGGCGGATGTAGCGTCGCTGGAAGCATCCTTTCCGGATGTCATTCGCGTCCCTGCATCTGAGCTGGAGGCTGAAGTGGTGATTTTGCAGTCGCGAGCCATTATGGTTCGTTCCTACCATAAATGGGTACCGACAGAGGCGGTGATGAGGGAATTTAGAAGAGCGGGAATTCAAGGAGAAATTGCCCCGATCAGTCTGGCATTCTGGTGCCACTTGTTCCGATTTGAAGATCTGAAAGCCTGTGACACGGTGCTTAAGTGTCCATGGATGGTAAATGGTCAGGTTATGGGTTCAGAGCCGTGGCGGGCGGATTTCTTCCCGGCAGCGGATTCTATCCCGTCGGCTCTGGTTTGGGTTCGGCTCCCCAACCTTCCAATTGAGTATTGGAAGGAGGAATTCATCAAGGCCATCTTGGAACCAGCCGGGCAGTTCATATGTTTGGATGCTTCTACTGTGGCGAAGAGCAGAGGAGGCTTCGCCAGGGCTTGTCTCCGGGTCGATCTTCGTCTTCCTCTGAGGCTGGGAGCTCGGATTCAGGGAATTGGCCTCCCCTTTTGGCAGCAATATGCTTTTGAAAATCTGGATGGGATCTGTGCTTCCTGTGGAACGCTGCATCTAAGCGGCCCTTGCTCTCAACCAGGTTCAGGAGTCGAAGGAGCAACTTCCAGCCTTGTTTACGGACCGTGGATAGCAGCTATTCGTCAACGGAGGGAAGCCCCTGCTCCCCTGTGGGACGAGAGAAGGATGTCGCAGGCGGTGTCATCTCCGGGGGCCTCTGGCAGCGGGTCGAGTTCTCAGAGGAAGTTAGCGACTCCTGTGAATGATTCTGAAGCTGCTGAGGGTTGGAGACTTCCTGCCAAGCTGGCTCGGAGGAGAAAGTCGTCTTCTTCTTTGGTAGGGGGCCCTTCTGCCATGGCTTCTGGGTGTTCAGTGGGGGAGGCAGCGCAAGGCATCTCTAATTCAGTCATGGTGCCGGGTTTGCCTTTGCGTGCCGGTGGTGCTACAGTAAGGGAGGGTTTGCTGAAGGTTGATTCAGTTGATGCGGCTGAGATGAGTCTGAACATTCCCCTTTTGAAGAAAAACCCCTTTGCCTCGCTTGGATTAATATCGGGGGAAGGTGGCTCTATGGTCAATAAGGATGTATGTCCGGGTCCCCTTAAGCGGGCCAGACCAGTCGATTATCAGGTCCCTAGGGCTATTTCTAAACTTGGGAAACAAAAAGGTAAAGGTAAAGCCCGGACCTGTAAAAGCTATGTAATATCGAATGATTATCAGGAAATGTTGTCCATGGCCTCCTCCTCTCAAGAAGGAGTTCAGGAGGTGATTAGGTCCTGCTCTAACTTGCCGGTGGGCCTTTCCTCGAAGGTTTCAGATAATGTAATTATAAATTCAGGTTCCTTGTCTTCGGTTCAATCTCCTCCGGCTTTTGTCGTCAGTCAGGAGCCTGAGGTTGATCCATCCTTGTTAGCTGAGGGGGGCACCTCATCCAATGGGTGCCTGCCAGATACTGCAATGATGGAGGACCAGGGAGGGGGCCCAACTTCATCATCCCTGTAAATGAAGATCATGATTTGGAATGTTAGAGGAGCTCGAAAGCCTTCATTTCGATCCTCCTTTAGTAGATTGGTGCAGATTCATAATTTTGATATATGTGTTCTTTTGGAAACAAGGTTGTCAGGTGATAGTCTGGTTCAGTTTAGGAGGCAGATTTCTCGGTCCTGGTCTTCCTATTCGGTTGACGCTGAAGGTTTGTCTGGAGGTATGTTGGCCATATGGCGTGCTGATACTGTTAAGGTTGATGCTTTTCATCAGTGTAATCAGTAGATAGGTCTTGTAGTCTCTGAGGGGTCCTCTGAACCTTGGCTTCTATCAGCTGTTTGTGCTAGTACGGATTATCGGGAGAGACGGATCCTCTGGTCTGAGTTGCTTTCCCTTCTTTCTCAGGGTCTCCCATCTATCATTGCTGGTGATTTTAATTGCATCTCTGAGGCTAACGAAAAGCGTGGAGGGCGTCGATTTACTGCCTCGGCTGATGTTAATGAGTTTAGATCCTTCATTGGAGCATCGGGGCTGATGGATTTGGGGTACTCTGGGACCCAATTCACTTGGTGTAACAACCGTCAGGGTTCGGCTCGTGTTTGGGAGAGACTTGACAGAGCTATGGCTACGGAACAATGGCTTCATAGGTTCCACGAAGTTACTGTTGCCCACCTTCCTAGGATTGCTTCAGATCATTGCCCCATTTTGATTTCAATGGAGGTTTCTATGTATTATCGCAGACAGTTTAGATTTGAGCAGTTTTGGACTGTCCATTCTGCAGCTCGGTCGATCATTTCGCAGATTTGACACCTTTCTATCAGGGGAAATGCTATTTATAGATTATCTAGACGTCTTATGTTGGTTCGACATCGTCTATCCAGATGGAATCGGATGGAGGTTGGTGATCTGGTTCGACAAGTCGAAAGAGTTGAAGCCGACATTTCTGCTTTACAGGAGAAGGAGGACCAGGATGGGTTCTTGGTGGAATCGGACCTCTCGGTGCTTCGGGACTCTCTGTCACGCCATCACTCTCTCTCAGCCAGCAGGAGATGTTTTGGAGGCAGAGATCCAGGGTTCAGTGGATATGTGAGGGGGATCGTAATACCAGATTTTTTCATCAAGCCACTTTAAAGAGGCGGTCCACTAACAGGATTCGTAGATTATTAGATGCTGAAGGGCATTATCAGGAGGACATCCACTCTATTAGGGATTTGCTTTTCCAATTCTTTCGGACTAGATGGACTGAGTCCGAGGGGGAGGGAGCTCCGGTTGTTAGTGTTCTTGATTCCAGGAAGTTATCGATCAAGGAGAATGAAATGTTACTCAGGCTTATAACTGAGGAGGAAATTCGGGAGGCGCTTTGGGGGCCTGACGGATTCGCGCCTTCCTTTTACCATCATTATTGGGGAATTGTTGGGCGAGAGGTTACTCATGCTATTCAAATTGCTTTCCAGACAATGACCATTCCTCAAGAGTGGAACCGGACTTTTATTTCTCTAGTACCCAAGCGTCCGGAGGCTACTCTCCCGCAGCATTTCCGGCCTATTAGCCTTTGCACCACTTTGTATAAGATATGTGCTCGGCTTCTAGCTGGCCGCCTTCGGTGTGTTCTTCCTCGCATCATCTCTATTGAGCAGGGGGCTTTTATTAGAGGATGTTCTATTTCTGATAATGTTCTCATCGCCCAAGAATTTATGCATGATCTTCAAAGAGCCCCAGCTAGTCGCTGTCTTATGGCGGTAAAGCTTGACATGGAGAGAGCTTATGATAGGATGAGTTGGTCTTTCTTACATCGCTCGCTCCAGGAGTTTGGGGTTCATGAGCTGTTCATCAAGTGGATCTTGGCTTGTATTCTGAGGCCTTCTTTTTCTCTGATTATCAATGGATGCCCGATGGAGTTTTTCAATTCTACTGTTGGTCTGAGGCAGGGGTGTCCATTATCCCCTTTATTGTTCATTCTTGCTGTGGATGATCTTTCTCGTGCTTTTCATCAGGCACAACAGAATCAGAGGATTGTCCCTTTTATGGCTGGGAGCCTGGTCCCTGCGGTCTCTCATCTTCTTTTCGCTGACGACTGTATTCTTCTGGGTCAGGCTACCATTGAAAATGCTGCTTCCTTACATTCAATTGTGCAGAATTATTGTCTGCCTTCGGGTCAGAGGGTTAACTACCTCAAATCCTCTTTATGTTTCAGCCCGAAGACCAACAGATCTACTAGGGAAGCCATTACTAATCTGTCAGGCATATCTACTCTGACTGATCGATTTTTGTATCTGGGGATTCCCATTACAGGTAGACGTCCCCGTTGTTCTGATTTTGCTGAGTTCGAGAGGAGGGTTCGTCAGCGCCTTGAGGGGTAGCAGGTCACTAGTTTATCTATGATGTGTTGGGGAGCGCGGAATACCCCCAAGATCACGGCTATAGCGTATATGAATAATACAAAAAAATTTACCGTTCTAATCTATGAGCATAAGATTATACCTTCAGACTTGAACGTTGGAACACTTCGATTTGTTGCTCGACCTCAACCTTTTAGCCTTCCGCCGTATTCCCGAAATACCTTCTTCTCTCTCAAGATGGTGGGATCTCTCTCGGCCGATCTAGGGTTTCTTACTTTTCTTTTTTCTCAAAAGTGTTAACCCTAGCAACCAATTGAGAGGGTATTTATAGGGCTACAACAGGGACCAAATAGGCAAATATGAAAAGGACTTCCCACATAATTAAATCTCCTAATCCTATCCCGGGTTAGGATTTAATTACGTAAATTATAATTCATTCCACTAAAGAATTATAATTGTACTCCTAATCATATTAGAATTTATATTTTCGAGCCTTAATATTAAATACTTATTATCTCCCCACGTTAAGATTACAGATATCCACCAATTAAATTTAAATACTGATAATATAATTTAATTGGCTGTTATTATCCTTGAGACTTATCCACTTAACTTATTTGATGTATCGGATTCAAAATCCACTTGCAAGATTTGATACAATCAAAACTTATAAGCTTTCTCAAGGGGATATCATCAGTCCAAATTAACCGGACGTGGATTCCTTCAACTATTAATATTCACCATATAGATAATGTTATTGCCCAACCCACTGAGTTTATTGACTCATATAGAATCTCACTCTATGTGTAATCAAAGCAATAATCACTACATACACGTGTCTAGAAATAGAATTCAGATTAAGAGCATAAGTAATCATAATATTCATGAGTTCTAAATTATTTTATAAAGTCAGTATAAAACAATCAACTCAACTGGGTCCTGTTCAATACACACAAAGTGTACTAGCACAAATAGTTAGAATAAACCATTCCCCGTAGTCAAGACAGACCTACTAAAATTTGTACTACAGTTCTACTGATGGTGTGTCCAATTCCATCTAAAACTGTGAACAATAAACTTGTATTCCAAAAGAACCGATGATCTAGTCTTCTGTGTGTAAGCCGTACTCTACACACTAGATCAAATACTCTTTGTAAATACTAGACACATGCACATATATATAGTAAATGGCACACATTGCTCAAAATGAATTCTCATTAAAATGTAAAGACATAAAACATATCTTTTAGTCTATATCTCTATCATGATGGCCAGGGTCATTATTATTCGATTGGTTCTCTCTTCGCTTCCTCTGTATCTTCTGTCGAATACTGCTATTCCGACTACCTGTCTTAGAAGAATTGAGAGATGCTTCAGAGACTTCCTTTGGGCCTCTATGCAAGATGGTCATGGAATGCATTTATTATCCTGGGACACGGTTTGTATGCCTATCCAAGAAGGCGGCCTTGGGATTCATTCTCTGATTGTTAGAAGAGAAGCTCTGCTTGCTAGATATGCTTCGCGATTTCTCCTGGAGCCACAGTGTCTGTGGAGCTCTCTGATGCGAGCGAGGTATGGGGAATGGACTTCCGGCTTGCCTATTCTGCCGATCCGCGGATCATCCTACTTATGGAAGGAGATTTGTAGATATGGTCAGCTTATCCTGGAGAATGTTTCATGGAGTATAGGAGATGGTTATTTGATCGATGTTATCCAGGATACTTGGATTTCTGAGCTCCCCCTTTCGAGATGGCCCTCCTTTATGAATATGGACGCCCCCTCCAGTTTAAGGGTTAAGGATCTTATTTCCGGGGATTCCCACACTTGGCATATGCCCACGGTGACATGGTTATTCGGAGAGGAGCTTTCTCGGCGGATCCTATCTATGCCTCTTATGCATGGCTATGGTGGTGATTCTAGGCTTTGGCAGAGATCGTGCTCTCTAGGGCTCCCTCCAAGGATCTTATGAGGATTTTCAGGCCTCAGTCTCGCCGCATTAAGGATGCTGCTTGGATTTGGAAGCTTCCAACCATTCCTAGGATCCAGCTTTTTATTTGGAAGCTTCTTTGGGGCTGCCTTCCTACGTCTGCTCTTCTCTCTAGGAGGGATCTGTCTATTCAGCCGAATTGTTCTTTGTGTCGGCTGGAGGAGGAGACCGATGACCACGCTATCTTTCTTGCCCTAGAGCTCAACGGATATGACATCTGATGGGTTTTTCTAGTAGATTGGATGAAACGGCTTCTCCGCGCTCCTCCTTTTTTCATGATATTCGATGGGGATCTCAGCATAAAAGTGGTCTCCGGGCTGCCACGGCATATCAGATATGGCTGTCAAGGAATGAGTTCATTTTTTCTAATACCACTGCTTCTCCCCATATGGTTGTGAGGAAGATAAGATTGCTGATTATGGACTATGGACGTGCCTTCTCCGGTGTTGGTTTTGGCTCACCTGGCCGCTGGGGTTCCCCTGCTGCTTCGGTAGCGAATCGGTTTCCGGTTTTCATCCATTTGGAGCCCCCCTCCAGGGTATGTCAAAATCAACTTCGATGGGAGTGTCCGTGGTAGAACCGCTGGTTCTGCGTTTATCATACGTGGGGAGGCGGGTGAGTTGGTGGCGACAGGAGGTTTTGGTGCTCTCGACTATTCTGTCCTGATGGCGGAGCTCTATGCGGCTTGGGCAGGAATTTCTTACGCCGTTCGGATTCTCCACGCTCATCGGATCATGATCGAGGGTGATTCTATGTCGGTCATCTCTTGGTTGCAGAAGGAGAATTATTCTGATGGACCCTCTAATCCAATCTTGAGGGATATTTACTCCCTTCTGCGAGGGAACGACTCGGTCCTGATTCGTCATATTTATCGGGAAGCCAATGCGGCTGCTGATTGGGCGGCTTCCTTTATGGCTCAGCATACTGGCTTTTGGATTTGGAGGGCTGGAGATCACTGTCCTACTTTTCTTCAGCATATTTTGTATTCTGATGTATCTGGGCTGATTCACACGAGACTTGTGTAATCGCTCGTTTGTAACAAAAAAAAAAAAAAAAATACACAGACGAATTATGCCAGTGCCAATGTTCTCCGCAGCTTACTTTGCGATGCATTATTTGCTTTTGAGAATAGTTTTATTTTTATGTTTATAAAAACAAAAATTTAAAAATGTAAAAAAATCAAAAATACAACTTCAAAATAATAAAAAATAGAAATAGTGTAAAAATGTTTTCATTATTTATCATCAAAAGAAAGAAGTAAGTAAAAAAATAAAAGACCCATTTGATATCACTTTTTTTTCTTATTTTTTATTTTTTAAAATAAAGATACCTAATGTAAAAAAAATTATTTTTACCTTATTTTTACTTTTTATTTTACAAAGCAATTTCTTAAGGAGCCCAAGACAATTTTTTGAAAAAGTAATAATATATTATTAAAATACAATAATTATATATTATTTAAATAATATTAATAATTATATATTGTTTATTATAATAATGGTAATATTATTATATATATATAATATTAAAAGTAAATTTACTAAGTAGTCAAACTTATATCCAATCGTATCTTTTATCTTTAAATCCATACAGTTCATGAATGTTAAAAATGAAAATAAAATAAATAAAAAATAATTTCAAGATTCCTATAAATTCAAAGATAAACGTGTCAGGCACGACCTTGATGGGACGTACATGGGTAATTTTTTTTACAAAATTATTGGCTTAGTCTTTTTATTTTTAAAAAAATAATGTGCCAGGCACGGCCTTGATGGGCCGTGCATGGGCAATTTTTTTTTACAAAATTGTTGATTCAGTCTTTTTATTTTTATTTTTAAAAAATAATTCCTACAATATTTTTTTTTACAAAAAAAATTGTTAGCTCAATCTCAGCGAAGTGACAGAGAATTGGGTTGGCACTTTTCAACAATAGATATCTTATTATCTCTTGTAAATTTTTTTTTAAGATGAAGTTAGCAAGATAGCCTTGACCACCCAGAGACACTCGGTGCTCAAATACACGAATGAAATACTCGCAGTTGCTGCAAATAAAATAATTAAGTTTTAGTACTCCTTTGTTATTTTCTTAAATAATATAATTTTTTAAGCAAAAGTTATCTAAAGGCCTTTTTTTACTTTTTATACATTTAGTTGCATAAAAATAGTTTTAAAAATAGTTTCTTATATGTAATTAGAAGTGATCATATATGAAAAAAAATACAAAATTGACTCATATCTTTAGAATGAAGATAAAATTATCAATATAGAAAATTATAATTCTATTAAAATTTAAATTTTTAAATTCATGATTTAAAAATTTTTATAAAATAATATTACATTATAAAATATCAAAAGGTACAATAATAGCCCATAGTTTCGAAAACAACACCAAAGTACTAAATTTTTATTATGTACTTATCTTTTATATATATATATACTACATTCTTGCAAATAAAAGTTGATAACTTGATATTGTCATTTTAGTTAAAATAATAGCAATGATAAACTTAAGAAAAAAAGATATTTCTCACATATAATAATTAAAATTTTATTTAAGAAACGATCTTCATTATGCATATGATGAAGATCAAATAAAAAATCTAGATGTATTAGCATGGTGAAAGAATGTTAGAAATCAATATCCTGTTATGTCTGTCATTGCACAGGATATTTTAGCTGTGTCGATGTCCATAGTAGCATCGAAATTCGCTTTCAGTGCAGGTTGGCATGAACGAAAAAAAAGTAGGATAGCTGGCGAAACGATTGAGATGCTTTTCTATTTCAAAGATTAGTTGGATGCTGAGACGAGGCTTCAAGATAAAGATGGATATGACTTAACCAGCTAAAATGATGATGACACAAATACTACTGATAAATGAGTCATTTCTATTTTTATAATTATATATTTTTATTTTTTTAATTGTTAAAATAAGTTATCTTTAATTTTTTTATTGTATTCTAGAGGTCAAGTCTAGCCCCCTCCCTTCATGTACCATTTGATTTTAAATTAATAAACCGATAGAGATCTATGCCAAACCTCCAATTAAGGTGGCTTCATATTAATAAATTTTTTTATTTCTAATAATTTTTTTAATTTATTAAAAAATATTTTTTTTTTTCAATTTTTTATCAGCCTTGATGGGTCGTGCAGTGCCGGCACGGCCCAGGCCCATGTGGGCTGTGCTGGCTCAGGCCCGTCAAGGGCCATGCTGTGCCGAGCCAACGAGCCGAATTTTTCGAGCCCGGCACGGCATGGCCCAGTACCGTAGACGGCCCGGTTCATGCTAGGCACGGCCCGATTCGTGCCAGCTCATGGGCAACACGGCCTGGTTCGCCCATGGGCAACACGGCCCGATGCCCATCTTATATGAAACATCTTCTATTACAAGTTTAATTATTATTGTACTTTAATATTATAACATATAATATATTATATATATATTGTAGTATTATTATAATATTATATATTCTATTATTGCAACATAAAAGCTGATGATATTTTTTATTTATTCTTTTTTTTAAAAATATTATTTATAAAGAAAATATGAAATCAAAAATTAGTTTTATTTTCACTTACCAAATATATTTTTAGATTTGAAAAAATATATTTTCAAAAACTAAAAATAAAAAATGAAATCGAAAAATATTTCCTAAAGGCAGTCTAAGATTTCAAATCTTGAACATCTACATTAATTACTCTCTGTCATGCTGTCAGCATAATCACCATGAATTGTAGGCTGCTAGTAATTTCATTTAAATCCTGAGGAATTTGCTCCCAACAACCTCTATTGAAAATCTCATCTCAGTGAATTTGGATCGGTTTGCCCTCCCCTCCTATATAAATATAATTAAAAACCAAATACCTTCTGTGTCCCATAACTTGCCTGTTCTGAAGCCAAGAAAACTCGTATAATTTGGGTGGCAATAGAGCATAGAACATTCAACAAAACACCAAAAAATGAACCGTGAAATAGTAGTTTGGTTTTATCATTCATGCATGGCCGTATCATGAGATGAAAATTCAAAAAAATAGTAAAAAAAAATCCACCTTGCTTCAGAGAGCTTTAAAAAACAATCACAAAAACCAAACCAGAGTTATCTCCAAACGATGACACAGTTGCATGGTCATGGTTCAGGTAAGTATCCAAAAAGCTTTAGATACCATAATGCCCCTTCTGCAGCATGCTCTTGTGCTTCATTTCTTGCTGGCTTAGGTTCACTGAAGCACTCCAATACAGTAGTAGTGATTCTGTCCACAATGATGGTAACTTTGCAGGTGAACCTGTGCTAAATTAAGAATAATTAGAGATGCTAGTAGGAAATGAAGTCAACATCAAACCAACATAACGTTCTTAATTCTAGATTGGGCAAAAAAAAAAAGCCTAGGATTTTCAATTTTTTTTTCTTTTTTGATCCCCTTGGATAAATGTATTTGGCACTGAAATTGGAAGCAGATCACCAAGCTAAATGGAAGTCCATCTTTCATCTTCTGCTGCACCAGTGTACCACAGTTTTGCCACGGGCCATAGAAATATGTCAGCGTATTCTAAATATTACTACAGATCAAGATTGGAGCATGCAGAAATGGTTGTGGTCATTGCAAAAACAACCAAATTTAGCTGATCTACGTTTTCTCTGGTTCACAAAAAAAGGAAATTCCAAAACTAGTTCATCATATTAATGAGAGAGACGAGCTTCTTTGTTGATTTATTCTCTTTAGTGCCAGATATGCCATGCAAGTTGAAGATCTACCAAGCTTATAAAATTTTCAAAAAAAAATGTATGTTTTCTCCACAAGAATTGAGAAAGCCATCAAATGGCTGTGCGTGCTTATTAAAAACTTACATCATTTGGTGGCTTGGTCTTTCTTCCTCAAATAATACAAACAAGGGCGGTTTCCAGTAGTTAGCAGCACATATCTCAAACAGCCGTGACTTTGCTGTTTTCTTCCCTGGAGAACCTGTAGATTCCAGAAGAAAAAGTACAGTGACATAAACATCTCACACTCTTATAAATTGCTTTTTTAACCCCCAAAATCATAAAAGGTGGTCATCATAATCTCAGAACCATACTATTACTCTGTTTCTGACTGCTGCATTTGCTATCTGCATTTGACCCAATCTGATGTGCTCCAGCTGCCCTATGTGGCCCTTCTTCAGCGACAGTACCTTCAGCAGCCTCAACCTCAGGATACCCTCCTGCTATTGAGGAAACTGTGGGTTGGATATGGGGAAAATCATTAGTATGAGATTCGGATGCCTCTTTTGACTCTTGGACAGATGAACTAGATGGTGTTTCAGTGGATAATTGCATGGAGCCAGTGTTATCTATTGTGACAGGCTCATCATCAAAGAAAATGAGACCAACTTCATCTCTAGTTGACCACAGAATTTCCCTCTGAGACTTGCTTTTCTGCTTGTCACCAAGAGCCTGCACACACATGCATGGAGGGAGACGTAGATAGTTCAATTAATCAGGTTTTTACTGATTTACTTACTGTATAAATTAAGAGCAGGTATTAAGCCACATCTCTTAAGTCTTAACAGTAGGAAGATATGGCACAAGTTGGGTCAAAATTTCAGTTCTTAACCACAAAAAGATAAAAGAATAATCAAGGATCAGTTAAGGTTTCAAAATTAGCTGGTCAATACTGATTTTGTAGCTATGACAATAAATAATTGTCATGCAGGAAACATTCTTAGAGAATTTAGCACTACTTTACAGTAAGGTTGAAGCCTCATCAATGGCAAATGCAAATAATCCATACAAAATAATATGAGATGTTCACTTGTGAACCAAAAGTACTGCCCACATTCTTATTCTTGAGGACTAGTGTGCTGCAAGATAACATGCGTTTGTTGGAGAAAATGTTCTTCTATACTGTGCATCAATGGTTGTTAAAATTCATGGTTTATGTAAGACTGAATTTTATCCAGCTCTGTCTTGCTTGCATAATTAATCTGATTCTTTGATATATAGATTTTTTGCTGTGTTCAGATATTCGGACACCTAAGGACACTCCTTGACAGTTAAAATCAGAAAACCGTGACACTAAAGAACCCATCAACTTTTGGTGCTTATATAGAAAAATTTTCAAGTCCAACATACCTATCAGCAAAGGTTTTATGAAGCCAATCAAATCACAGGGCAATTGGTCTAACAAATTACATATCTATACTAAACGTAAAAGTAACAATAAATTTCTGTCAAGAGGCATCATGACCATTAGACTTATCCTAATCAATATTTGTCATTGGTTTTAAATTTTCTAACCTATCTCAAAGTCTACTGGTCCCATCCTGTCCCATATGAATAACTCTTGGACAACCCATCTCTAACAAATTACATATCTCCCCCTTCCCCTCCAACCCCTATATCAATGATTCTTTTAAAATTCTCTACACCCAACAAATCAACTATTTTGTCTTCATGTATCATTCACTTTCTAATTCAATCAATCCCACCATATGCACCCTCCCGATCTTAACCATCCTCCATGAATGGCTTTCTCAAGAGAAAGAGAGAAAAAAAATCGTTGACTTTGAAAACATAAGGATCTTGTTAATTGTTATTGATTTTGGTTTTTCATAAATTGCCCAAATGCTTAGATTTTGATCAAAGATGCCCATGTTATACAAAATTAGATTTTAACACGGATGTTCAAGTGATAACCATTTCACTAAATTCATCATTAAGATAGATCTATTATGTATTGATGATATTTTTCCTCTGATACGTGAACTTGCATGTAAATGTTGACTAGTTATAGATAGTATATAGATATATTTGTACATATTTATAAGAATACGTACAATGGGCATATTTATATTTATAAGAATATAGTATAGATATTACAACAATATCTACATAATATGGACGTAATCCGCTTCTGGTTTTTAGAAAATCACACGTCCAATTCTTATGGAAACATGGACAGCTGAAACAGGGCATATCTCCATGTAGTGTTGCTTATTTGTGCTTAAAAGATAAGCCCAACAGCAAAGTTGCGGTTCTCTCTCTCTCCATTCGTGTAGAACTTTCTAAAGTCCAAAAAAATTTGAAGACATGCTCCTTGGCTGCATGAGCTCACATCGCAACCCACTAGATAATCTTTCTATTGGCCAATTAGCAGTACTAAGTTCATGACGAGCCTCTTTCTCTCTCGTCAAACATTTTCTTTACAAGAAATTCAACACCCATATAACAATAAGGTTGACATCAAGTTAAAATCTACTCGATCCTTTCATGGAACACAACATGTTCGACAGATGGCCAAAAAAAAAAAAAGCTCCATTGAAGGCACATTCAATATTCAATAAATTAGAGAGATGGACGATTTATTTCCAAAATCAAGTCAGAAACCATCCCATGAAACAGAACCATACACCACAACTGGAAAAAGGGAAAGTGGCAACCCATCACTTTAGGTCGGATGAGTAATTCTATCGATGGTGATCAGAAGAAATTTCACACTTTGGCTTCATTTCCTATTAGCGGAAGGTTTTATGGTGGCATTCAAGAAGATAAAACATAATGCATCGTATGCGTTACTCCAGTACACGCATCTGAATGCAGTGTATATTTGAAGTTTGAACTCAAAATGTAGCAAACGGACAAGACATGAACGTTCTGAGAGTTTACCTCCTCTTCCTCCTCCATGAGGTTGGCCCAACTTCCGCCGCTAACTCCGCCTTTCTCTGCCTCAAGGCCAGGCGGATCGCCGGCTCCTCGAATGGTTTCCGAGAAAATAAACCTAAATATATTCCTTCACCATGACGTTATTCCTGGGGACTAGATCACGGCCCTTCGATCCCTGGACGAAAGCGCGTGCCAATGGACACTTGGCATGCATTCAATGGAGGAAATGTGAACGAGATTTCAGCGAGCAATCGTGCGGCAATTTTATTTCTCATCCATAGAGGTATGGACGGCTTTCTTAGCTCCATGATTTTATATATATATATATATATATATATATATATTGAGGGATAAAATCATCGTTGCATTGATAATCGTACAAAGGGACTAAGATCAGCCTCATCCCTTCGCCCGTTGCACTACGCCCGTAAAGAACGAGCTAACTAGTGTGGCCCAGCGGGTCGAGCAACCCATAGCTCGGTTCCCCCCGAGCTACCCATAGCTTGTTTTCCCGAGCAACCCATGGCTCAATTTCCCCCGATTTACCCATAGCTCAGTTTTTTCCGGGCAATCCATAGCTCGGTTCCCCCGAGCCATTTATAGCTCGGCTTCCCCGAGCAACTCATAGCTCGGTTTCCCCGAGTAATCCATAGCTCGGCTCCCCCCGAGCTACCCATAGCTCGGTTCCCCCGAGCCATTCATAGCTCGGCTTCCCCGAGCAACCCATAGCTCGGCCTCCCCGAGCCACCGATAGCTCGGCTCCCCCGAGCAACCCATGGCTCGGTTTCCCCGGAGCTACCCATAGCTCAGTTTTTCCGGGCAATCCATAGCTCGGTTCCCCGAGCGACCCATAGCTCGGTTCCCCCGAGCCATTCATAGCTCGACTTCCCCGAGTAACCCATAGCTCGGCTCCCCCGAGCCATCCATAGCTCGGCCTCCCCGAGCCACCCATAGCTCGGCTCCCCCGAGCAACCCATAGCTCGGCCTCCCCGAGCAACCCATAGCTCGGCTTCCCCGAGCCTCCGAGCCATCCATAGCTCGGCTCCCTCGAGCAACCCATAGCTCGGCCTCCTCGAGCAACCCATAGCTCGGTTTCCCCCGAGCTACCCATAGCTTGGCTTCCCCGAGCCATTCATAGTTCGGCCTCCCCGAGCAACCCATAGCTCGGCCTCCCCGAGCCATCCATAGCTCGGCCTCCCTGAGCCACCCATAGCTCGGCTCCCCCGAGCAACCCATAGCTCGGCCTCCCCGAGCCATCCATAGCTCGGTTCCCCCGAGCAACCCATAGCTCGGCCTCCCCGAGCCATTCATAGCTCGGTTTCCCCCGAGCCATTCATAGCTCGGTTCCCCCGAGCACTCATAGCTCGGCTTCCTCGAGCAACCCATAGCTCGGTTCCCCCGAGCAACTCATAGCTCGGCTCGAGCAACCCATAGCTCGGTTTCCTGAGCAGCTCATAGTCAACCTCTGAGCAATTCGTGGCTCGATATGCACCTCCGTGGAACCCGACGCGGGAGAGCCCATGTCTAGCGTAACAGAATCCCAAACAAAGAATCATATCGAGGAGTGGTCTAGGATCTACAATAACGGCCTAGGACCTACGCACTCATCGGATCTCAGGCCATCAAAGAGCTCTCCCAGCCATTGATCCTTCAACAAACAAGATACGGATCCCACCGGCCTCACAACAACCTGATTCGAATCATTTCCGTATCCCAACAACCTTCGAACCTTCCAGAAGGCGCTCAAGATTCAGGTGATTGCCTATAAATATGTCACTCCCAGATTCTCTCAGGTATGCGCACACGGGCCCCTGCATATAGTTCTTGGCTCACTCTCACTCCCTCTCTCTTTCACTGCTCATCCTTTTCCTTCTCCGTCGTCGGCGCTCCCCACGAGCTCCCGATTGGCCGCCTCTGGAGGGACTCCCCAGAGAGATCATTCTCCTCATTTCTGTTGATCGTCGATCCCCACTGACTTGAACGTCGGAGGGTCTTCTCCGGAGGGCCACCCCCAACGCCTCTAGCGTGAGGACTTCTGTGCAGGTCCACCTAGGAGGAAGCCCGATCAGGAGACCGACCGTGCCCGAGTCGAAGGACAGATCCCGGTGGCAATATATATATATATATATTAGTAGGAATAGGAGGAGGAGGAGTTGGAGCCTATAAGCAGGAGACGCATCAGCACTCGGGAGAGACAATAAGCAGGAACTTCCATAAGGTTATGAATGCTTTATTACATTTGCAGGATGAGTTCATTCAACTCCCATTAAATGATTCATCGGTTCATTCGAAGATAAAAGATAATCGATGTTTCTATCCATTCAACTCCCATCAAACGTGCAAGGAGAAGACCAACGGAGATGACGATGGCGGGGGGAGTTATAGGAGCTGCTCCGAGTTCGCTAGGTTCAAGGACAAGGAAGGGAAGGAGAAGGAAAGGATTGACAGGGGTACTTTGGGGTTTTAAATTTTTTTTTTTGGATATCCTATTTTTTATCCCTTCAATCAAATGCTACAAGAGGGGATAACATAAAGTTGTTCCTTGAAAAAGTTATTTTGCATTTGATATCTTTCATGGGATAATCAGAGGATATTCCTAGGGATATCCCTTAAAAAAATACTATCCTGTACATTTATCTAGGGATAGTATTTTTGCAGTCAAATACAACCTTAGGAGGAAGGAGAGAGAATGCCACCTAAGAGTGACTAATGAAATCGAGTAGTATGATAACGATGCTAACTTAATTTGATTTCGAGTGGAATCCGAACCATTATTCTTTGAGTAAATTCTTGGTTTCATTAGTTATTTTTAAAAATTATTTGGCATCTTTAACAAGAAAAATATAAAATATAAATGGTCATTTTAAGAAATTTATGAATAACATCTTTAGATATGAAATTTAAAATAAAATTTTTTGTTCTTCAAATTCTATTTAAAATTTCATAAAATAAAATTTTCTAAAGTAGCTAAATAGAGAATTTTGATTTTAAATTTTTAAAATGCTCATTCAAAACAAATTTCTTTCTAAAATTTTTTCATTATGCATCTAATTACTTTTTGGGTTCCTTTCTGATTTGTTTAGTGAAAATACCAAATTAGAAAGATAATATATAAGAAGAAGACATAAAGGGGAAAAGAGGGTTTTCATTGAGAGTGATTCCATGTCGGTTATTTCCTGGCTGCAGAAGAAGAATTACCATTCTGGCCCTGCTAATTCGATGCTGATGGATATTCGTTCTATCCTTACTAAGGTCGACTGTACTCAGATTCGTCACATTTATTGAGAAGCCAATTCGGCGGCGGACTGAGTAGTGCCCTTTGTGGCCCAGCATGCAGGATCGTGGTTCTGGATGCCGAGCGATCCCTGTCCTTCTATTTTACAGTAAATTTTGTATTCGGATCTTTCTGGGCTGATTCGCACTAGGCTAGTATGATCGTCCGTTTTGTACCAAAAAAAAAAAAGAAGGGGAGAAGAGAGTCTTGTGAGAGGGTACGTGTTTGGTTTACTTCGGTTTGATGGTCTAGTATGGTGGAAAAAATCTCTCTTTTTGGTTCGAAATAAACCTTTCGTTCTTGGATGGTTTTGTATCAGGCGATGAACCAAGCAAGCTTTATAATGATGAATCTATCTTCAGCACCAAGCATTTATTACAATAGGTTGTTGCATTCTTTTATAAGAAGTGATTGGCTTTTCTCATATGCTGTAAAGTGTGGATATTCTTGCTGATTAGTTATGCATCGCTTAATGAAAAAAAAAAAAAAGAGAATGATCCTTATAAACTACAATATAGATTCATGGATAGATTTTTGGCAGAGTTTTAGATTAAAACAATTATTTTGCTGTATGAGATATTAGAAAGTGAATTCAAATCCTCCATTTCCATCAAAACCAGTCAAAACGATCTAGCATTTGAACTAGGGATCCCACCGGTGCTTGCCTTCCACCAAGCGAGGCTCATATGATGAACAATTGATTATTTTATTTGTCTTTGCTGATTGTACCAATGAGTTCCTGATAGATGTAACCCACCTTCTTGTTCAAAAAAATAATAAAAAAAATCTCTATACCTTCTGCACTCACCATAAGAAAAAAAAAAAAAGTATTTGTAACAATATTTTTTTATAAAAATAGATCATACATAGAAAAATATATTATTTTTTAACAAACATTTATATTCGTTAAGAACATATTATCATATATAATTTTTTCCGATGAAAAAGGGTAATCGTGGGATTTTTTTTTTTTTTTTTCTTGATGAACCATCATTGGAAATGGGCTTTTTTTTTATTATTATTTTTCCGTTGGCGCTAGGTAGCCCACCAAACTTATGTCATGGAACCCGCTAAGCTTTTTTCCCACGATCCATTATCTCCATCCTCTCTCCGTTTTCCTAAAATGGACAACCAAGAACGCAACGGCGATTGAGCACCGATGGCCGCATCTTCTCCGTTTCTCTAAAGGGATGACCTAGCATGGCAACGACGATTGAGCACCAGCAACCGCGAAGGTAGATGAGCACTAGCATAGCAGCCCCTTGTGAGTTTCTTTCTTGGTTTTAGTTTTTTTTTATATTTTTTTTCATAATCCGGCAAGTAAGAGGAGAAACTTACGGAGCTTCCTTCAATCTTTCTTTCTTCCATGGTTTAGGAATTTTTTTTGCCAATCATTCTTTCTTCCGATGGTTTAGGAATTTTTTGCCATGATTCATGCATATGAGATTTTATTTTCGTTCACTTAATATTAATTATAAAATATATTAATATTTTTCTTGAGACCCTCTATTTTCGTACTCTCTATTTTCTGGCACCTAAACCGGCTTCATATATATACGACGAAGAGATCGGGGGGGGGGGGAGGGGAGGGAGGCGAAGAGAGGAAGGTGGCGATGAAGGAGGGCCGGGATTGGTCGGATCTGACACCGGTGTGCCTGGCAGATGTGTTCCATCGGCTCACATTTTGACCTCGAGCTTGCCTTTGACGCCGCCGGTGCCAGCCGTCCCAACGCCACAGCCTGGTGGACCCCGGCCTTCCGCCGCTGCATTAACTCGATGCTTCGATTCAGCGAGAGGTCCGTGTCCGCGATCGGAAGGTCTACATCCGCTTCAGCAAATCAGGAGGTCTGCATCCACGATCTCTCCATCTTCGCCAAGAGGTGAGCCAAAGACTTAGGGTCCATTTTTTATCCCCTCGTTCGTTTAAACTTAGCATATAATGGGTTAGACTTAGCATATAATCATATGCTAGCCTTTATGGGAGTGCCCAGCCTTTATTGTATGTTATAAACCAAAAAAAAAAAAATAGAAATAAACTAAATTCTCATGTGCTCAATATGGCAACATGGTCTCTCATCAAATCATGAGCTTGGCAATGGCTTACCTTCCCAAATTCACTCCTTTCCATGACTTGGAGCTTACACGAGCCAACAAGTTGGTCGAGATGATCCTCTGCCACCTCCTCCATTCTCCCCTTCCCTCTCTGAAAAAACTTTATGTCACCCATAGCCTTATAAATCTTTTCCACTCAATTAAATAATTCTATGGGAAAATGCTGTATTACAAGAAGCGGCTCCTCAGATCCATTGATAGGTCAGGCCAAACAATTAGGAGTGTGGGGAGTGAATATTGTTAACCCACATATCGGATGACGTGGACCTGGCTAGAAGGGTACCCTCAAGTGGTCTACGGGTCTAATCATATTGGTGGCAGTTGGTCAATTCAGGAGGCTCAGTGAGGTCGAATCTAGGATCTTGGCCATAAATGAGGACTTAAGCCTAGTGCATCTGAAGGAACCAGCTATCCATCTTTGATGGAACAATATCTATAACTTTAACATGCCACTAAGAAGTAAGCATCTTCATAAATACTTTGACAAGTGGCAGCACTTTAAATCTCAAAACATCAGCTCTAACATTTCATTCATAAAAATCATCAGTCATCATGACACCCAACACTCAAATTGAATGAGCCACAAAAGTCATGATCCATCATGAGGCTCCACGTGACTCATCCCTTCACTAGATGACAAGGCTCCAAGCTTCTCAGATAAGCCACACAAAGTCCAAAGATGAATAAATTGGGTAAAAGGGACTCCCGACCAGGTAACCAACTAACAACCACAACAACATATGCTCATTCTCCCTCATAGAGAGCTCTTCTCTAAGCTCTCTTTCTTTCTCTTTCAAGCTTTCTCAAGCTCACGGCTATGCCAAAGAGCACTGACTTGAGCGTCGAAGGGTCCTCGTCAGAACCTTCGGTCTCCGGGACTTTATGTAGGCTTCCGACCGCGAGAAGCTCATTGAAAGATCTCAGGCTCGTTGGAGAAGGTGACCGAACGCTCGCGGACGTTCGAGAAGGGTCATCTGGCAACAACAAAAGTTAATAAGTAGCAAGCGGATTTGAGCTATAAGTTTTACACTCTATGATGGGATTATTGGTAGCTCATTTTTCATACTCATCAACTTCTGTACACTTGGATTGTAATGCCTCAATCCTATCTGCTGACTCGGTTAACTTTGTTAGCAGATCAAAATAATGTTACTTAAAAATTTGAGTAAAAATGAGTAGCGAGTGAAATTAAGTTATTTTTACTAAATTGAAATATTACATATTATCAGTATTTTTTTGCATTGAATATTCCTAGGTCTTATATTATATTTTTTACTTATGTCTTCTCAGATCAATTACATGAGGAACAAATGGCACGTATACATGATCAGGGATGGAAGGATGTGTTTCGAGGGATTGTCTCTCTCGCAGTGTGAGTACCTTGCAGATGCCATTATCGATTCATTCCACAGTGTCAGCTAGAAAATATCATGCGTCCTGTTGCTGTGCTTTGTATTGGCAGCCATTTCTGGGGCTCCCTGATCATCTTCTGTTTTTTATTTGAATCTAGTAATGAACTTCGGTTACCGATTGTATTCATATCTCTTGCAGCCTTTCTGCGATGGAACCGGAAATATACATGCTTATGGAACAATCAATCTCAGTCACACACTGCAAATGCCTTTGGTGACTGATTATGAAATGCTTCTAAATTTATGCTTTTTTTTTTAAAGAAGTTACGTACTAAGCTGCCTTGCACCAACCATTATGTTCTTTTTGATGACATATTTCACAATGTCAATTAAAAGGGATCAACGATAATACACGACACGCCAAGCCAGATTACTTTAGCATCTCTTGCGAGTAAACTAAACTAGCACATTAAGCATGCAAAGTGTGTTTCAACTACTGTGTTGGACTCTGGTCACTTGGTTGAGTTTCGAAGTGTTTTATAACTTCAGATAATTTTATCTTATTAAATTGATAGGATATTTTTTTTATTATTTGTCTCTTTTCATCACAATTTTATTTTTGTATGTTTCAAATATATCAAAAAAATAAAAAGTAATTTGGCAACTAGGAGATATTTTGTCGGATTCCCAAAAAATCATAGAATAAGTTTATTCAAATAATTCTATTTTGTGAAATTAGTAGACTAGAATTATTCTATGAAACGGGGAAATATCCCCAATTATAATCTTAACCATATCTATATATCTGTCCTTCAAAGTCACTAAAACTAGAAAGATAATTTTATTCTCTGATGAAAACCAAATAATTGTAAAAATATGTGTTCACTTTTCCTTCACTTCTCTCTGCATTCAACTACTAGAAAAGGTTTCTTTACTATGAAGTAGATTATTTCATTTGTAATAAAAATGATGAAGTAATAACAATGACAACGGAAACTTAATCTTAAATTAGTTTGGATTAACTATATTAATCAATTTTTTTTATATTTTGCTCGGTTTAGAATCATATATATATATTTTTGTAAGATATAAAGAGTTTATATCTTTCTTTATTATATCATCTTGTGCAATTTTCAATCATCTCTTTTTTTTTTCCTTCTATAGATATCAAAGTATTTTTTTACATTGGAATATCCTTAGACCTATGTTTTAAATATTTATACTATCTAAATTATTCTTTTCTTAATTATCCTCAATTGATGCTACATCTATTATTTTACGAATGTCTTTATTTCTTCTTCCATCTTTTCTTATATTAACATACATCTATCTCAATGTTTTTAGTTTAGTCACATATATTTTGTATAAATGCAATTATACCATAAAGCACAGTTAATTTAATAATTATTTCATAATTTTTTTCTTAACATGTTTTTGTGATGAGATATATTTCAGTTATATTTCTTTATTGCATCTAACCTTCTTTAATCTCATGATAACATTATCCTTAAACTATCATTCCTTATGAATAATTGATCCTAAGTATTAAAATGGTTACTTTTAATAACTTCATAAAATTTAATTTTTACTCTACATTTATTTATATTTCTAATTAGTTTTTAAAATTTTTAATTTTTACTCTACATTCGTTTATATTTCTAATTATACTAAGGTTACATTCTAGATATTTCATCTTTATCATATTTAACCTAAAAATATTGAGATTCTAACATATTTCTCGATAATTCTAACTTACGATGAACTCTATTCTTATTTTCATCCACTAGTATTATATCAACCCCAAATGATATATATTGTATAATAGCATTCTGAATATGTCTTGTAAGCTTTTCTTTAATTAATGCAAAAGGGTAAAAACCAAGACTAAATCCTTAATATAAACTACTAAGACCATCAATAGATTTTATATTCATTGCCACTCCATCATATATTACATTAATTTATTCTAAGAGACATCTTTTCTTTTCTAACACTCACTCTAAGACCTTTTTAGGAATTCTATTGTATGATTTTTCTAAATTAAAGAAAACTATATAAAAATTTTATTTCTTTTTTCTACATTTCTTTATGAACCTTCGATAAAAAAAAATAGCTTTTATGATCGATTTTCTAATATAAAACTAAATTAATTTTTTAATATATCTCTCTTTCAAAGTTTTATAATACAACTTATATCATAAGCTTAATACTATATTTTCATTTTAATAAATCGATATTATAATATTTTTTCTTCATTTATCAAGCATCTTTTTAGTCTCTATATCTTATTAAATAAATTCATTATTCAAGTTACTCTCATATTATTTAAATATTTTTAAATTTTAATAGAAATTTTGTTAGTTTTTACTATTCTTTCTATTTTTATAGCTTCTTTTGCTTCAAAGAGCTTCCTTTCAATAAAAAAGGGTAACTCGCTAAAATTATATTTACTATCAAAAAGTAGCTGGATGCTCTTAATATCTTTTATTATTTTATTTTATAATCATGAGAGACCAAGAAAGCTAAGTCTTTTAAATAAAGATATTAAGTGAAGCTAAGTTGGTTGAATGATCTATTAATAATTGATAATTTATAATACTTTTTACTAGCATGCATGTATAATTTCTACTAATTATATTTCTTATTTTTTATCGATATAGTAGCTATCAAAGAGATTATTGAGACTTCATGAACCTTCGTAGCTCCACAGGGCCACCAACTTTCCAAATTTCCCTGCCTTATCTGTCTTTTCCGTGTGGTCCAATTAGAAAATATTTTCTCATTATTTAATAGGTTTTGGAACCCTATCTTATGAATAAATAAATAAAAGATAGATAGATGAATAGCTTGAAATTAATAGAAATAGAGATCTCTGAATGGGTTGTTTGACCTCTGAATATCTTATAAATTTTTCTAATTCTATAGACATTGGCCATAGGCAATTAAGCTTTACACTTTCACATTTGATGGAGTGTTACAAGCTTCCAAATTCCTCAGTGGTCATATGCCTTGGTGGATCATTGTTTAATTTGACATTCTAGCCTTCAAATTCATTACTATGAGTGCAGCTAATGGTTTATATAACAAAGTATCAATATTTATATATAACAGTCATTATCTAGACATCTTCATATATTTATTCATACACCTTCTACAAATGACGAATGATGACAACAAAGGATAACAAATGTCTCTTTCAGAGAAAACTAGACAACAAACGTAATAACATTAAAATATTTCATACTGGATTTGGAGTTGAGCATAATTCATTTAATCTCTTTGTTATGGAAAAGTTCTTGTAGATCGTGAAACCTTTAAACCCTAAAATATTTCCTAATTATTTTATAAGAAAAAATTTATTTTAGGAAAAAGAAGAACAACACATTAAATTTGGAATCTATGGAAAGTATAAATCTCATCTTTTTTTTAAATAAAAATCTGAAATTTTAAATCATGTTCTTACTTAAAAATTGACTAAACGATAGAATTAATTTCTGTATTTAGGGGGTTATGTCAATTTAATATTTGAATTTTAAAAAATTATAAAAATAATTTTAAACTTTATGTTTTGTTTCACTTTGATCCCTAACGTTAAATAAAGGAGATGCCATTCATTTTTATCCTATGTGGCAGTATACATAGTAGCCACGTGATATCCAAGCAGTAAAAATAATTTTGAAATCCATAATTAACCAATTATTTAATCTGTTATTTAATAATTTAAAAAATATTTTTTAAATAAATAATCTCTTCTGCCTTGATTTGCCTTAATCCGTGAGTGCTCACCCGTTGCACTTCCCTTTAGGACAAATCAGGGCGAAAGGAGATTATTTTTATATTTTTTAAATTATTAAATAATGGGTTAACTTGTTAGTTATAATTTTTAAATTTATTTTTGCAACTTGAATGCCACGTGTGCTGCCACATAGGATAAAATAAATGACCTATTCCTATTTAACGATAGGGATTAAAGTGATACAAAATAAAAAGTTCAGGATTATTTTTTTAACTTTTTAAAGTTTAAGGATCAAAATGACATAACCTCCTAAGTATGAGGGTTAATTTTATAATTTAGCCTAAAAATTTCATTCAACCGGTCTTTTTTTCTCTTGATCACTAAGTCATTTCTTTTAATCTCCATCATCTTTGTTTTTTTTTTTTTGTTTAATCTTCCCACCATAGGTCATCTTTGCGAATGGCTTCAGAGCCGCTATTTTTTAGAGTTATATAAGATAGCAGCTCGCCATTTCCTTCCTAAAAAATCATTAATTATGTTTTTTTAATATTTATTGCATGCATATATGCGTATATATACACATATATTATCTTCAATTGCAGCTATTAATTTTTTTTCTTTTTTTCTTTTTTTTTATAAATATTCATCTTTTTCTATTCGATGGTATACAAACATATCCCATCTCATGGCATGTAGCCCACGGGTTCCAACAGAAATAAAACGGGTAAAGCAATCAATTTTGTCCTCTGCAGAGCAGTGCTTTTAGGTAGTGTTTGATATGGGGATAAGAAGAAGGGATATCCCTAGATATTCCTCTTTATACTCAAATGCTATAGCTAGAAAGGATAGGCCTGGAAAAAATTAACCAGAGGGGATAACCCATGATTAACCATGGTTAATCATAGGTTATTCCCTGAACTTATTCCTTAGGTAGTATTTGATAGAAAAATATTATCCATGGATAAGTGTACGGGATAGAGTTTATCCCCTGGCTATCCCTAGGGATATCCCTTGGCTATCCCATTAATCATATCAATGCAAAAAGGTAAATCCATAGGATAACTTTTTTTTACTCTTATTTGAAGGGATAATCAGCTATTCCTGCATTCTCTAGGGAATAAATTGAGGGGATATCCCATGGTTAACCATGGTTAACCATGGATTATCCCTTTGGTTAACTTTATTCCTAGTTATCCCTCATAGTTATGGCTTTTGGGAATAAGAGGGGATATCTAGGGGATATCCCCTCTTATCCCCTATTCAAACACTACCTTAGGAAACCCAGGAACAACTAAAGTTATCCCTTGATGGCAGACTTATAATTTTAAAAAAATACTTATTCCCTCAGCTATCCTCTGAATAAATGCTATCCCGTATATTTATCCAGGGATAGCTTTTGGGCCATCAAACACTACCTTAACTAGTGTGTGCTTTAAGAGTCGAGCTATGATTGCTCCTTCCTTGATCTTGGGCGAACTTCGCTATCTTGGGTGATCAAATCTCCCTGTATGACGAGGGAACTGTCCCCCTGTTCCTACTGCACCGAATCAAGCAAAGCATGGATAGATGCTAGGAAGAAGAACTGCAGAGACCCGATTTGTTTGGGTCGCTTCTTCCCCCTCTTCAGCGGAAGTGGCAGAGCTGGAGCTGAGCCTGATCCAAGTACCACCAGAAGCCATGGAAGTAGAGGTCAGCTGCTGGGAGAAGCAAGCCATCCTTGCAAGGAGCATCCATCGTTGGATTCCATCATATGCTATCATCAGAGAATTTCGGAGAGCGGGTATCGCCGGTAAGGTTGGAGCTATGTGCCTCACTCACTGGTGTTATATTTTGATTCTCTGATCCTAACGCCAGGGAAATGGTGCTGGGGAGGCCATGGGTTATCAATGGCCAACCGATAGCCATCGCAAAATGGTCGTCAAAATTCATCCCGCATCGGATTCTTTGGCATCGACCTTGCTTTGGGTTTGGCTGCCGAATTTGCCTATTGAATTCTGGACTGATGACATTCTAAGATCAATCCTTGCATCAGCTGGCCACTTCGTCTTCTTCGATTCATCAATAAAGGAAAAGAACAGGGGAGGCTTGCGTACGATCTAGGAATACCACTTCGTCCGAGAGTCAGGGTGCAGGGAAGCCAATCTTCCTTCTGATAATAGTTTGCCTATGAACATCTGGAAGGGATTTGCTCTAGATGTGGGTCTATGCATTTCAATGGTACCTGCTTGCCATTGCTGGAAACAGAGTCCTTCTCGACCGGTTCTTTATTTGGTACCGGTTCTTTATTTGGTCCCTGGATGGCGGCTCTGCGGCAACGTTGGACCCCCATTGGCCAAGATTTAGAATTAAGGAGGAAACCTCAAGCTACATCAAACCTAACTGGGACTGCTCCCCGTTTGGTCCCCGGTGATGGATGGCAAGTACCGATGAAGATAGCTTGTCGGCGATTCCCTAAGTCTGGCCAACCTCTAGGATCCCTTGCATCTGATCCAATCCCGGAACATGCTGGAGGAAGGAGGGCATCCCGACTACTGTGAGAAAGGAGGGCGTGCCGACTGCTGGGAGGATGAAGGGCGTGTCGGTTGTTGATGATGTGCCGGGTGGATCCCCTGCTTCTGGTTCGGTCATGGAGCCAGCTGGGAGGAAGGAGGGAGTGACGATTGTTGGTGTCGTGCCGATTACTGGTGATGTGCTGGTTGATGAAGGGTGTGCCAAAACGTCTGAGGCTAAGAATATCACTAGCTCTGATACCCAACCAGAGAACTCAGGCTCACTGGATGTTCTAAATTCCAAATTGAATTCAGAGAACCCCTTTTGCTTTATTGGGCACAAAAAATGGTCGGGGTGGCCTATAGTCCGCAAGGATGCCAACCCTGGCACATCTAAGAGGGCCAGGCCTGTGGAGACTCAAACCCAAAGAGTTACCTTTAAAAATGAAAACAGAAAAGGTAAAGTGATTCCATTTGGCTCAATCACCACACTTGACAAATTCACCTTTTTAGCATATCATGACTCATTTCGGGGCTTTGTGACTCCAGCTGATATGGGTATTCAGTCTATCTGTAAACAAAGTGTGACACCTGCTGGGGTTAAAGGATGTGCAACTGGAGGGTCGTGGTCATGACTCAATAGTATCTTGCCTGAAAGAAGCCATTCAGAGGCAGGGAAAGGATATTCAAGGTGCGCCCCTGTCCCTCCAGATGAAGGAGACTGAGGTAGTTATGGAGGATTCCCAACTAATGAACTGCACTAGTTAGAACTCTGAGGGTGGCAACCCGATTAATGGGTGCCTTTATGGTAATGACATGTATTTGGAGGATCAGGCTGGGTCCCAATCCCCTCCAACTATTAAATGGAGATTCTTATTTGGAATGTCAGAGGAGCTCGAAAACCTTCGTTTTGTTCCTCTTTTGGGAGACTTATGCAGTTACATAATTTTGATATCTGTGTTCTTATGGAAACCTGACTATCGGGTGATAGCCTGGCCTGGATCAGAAGACAGGTTTTTAGATCTTGATCTTCTTATGCAGTGGAGTCTACGGGCCTATCAGGGGGTATTTGGCTCTTTGGCGTAACACCTCCATCAGGATGGATGCCTTTCACCGGTGTAACCAGCAGGTTGCTCTTGTTATCTCAAAGGGGACCTCTGACCTCTGGCTTCTCTTGGCCGTATATGCAAGCACTGACTTCCGGGAGAGACGAGTTCTATGGGCTGAGATTCTTTCTCTTCTTGCCCAAGGAATTCCATCCTTCGTTGTGGGAGATTTCAACTGTATTATTGGGTCCAATGAAAAGAAAGGGGGTAGACGGATTGCTGGCTTGACGAATTTTGTTGAGTTTAGAACCTTATCTCTTCTATTGGGTTGCTGGATATGGGGTTCTCGGGTCCCCAATTCACTTAGTATAATAATCGACAGGGATCTGCTCGAGTTTGAAAGCGATTGGATAGGGTTATGGCTACGCCTCAATGGCTTCAAGAACTATCCTTTTGCCACTGTTACTCATTTTCTTAGGATTGCCTCTGATCATTGTCCTATCCTGATATCCACCGAGGTGGCTACTCCACAGTGGAGACAGTTTCATTTCGAGCAGTCCTAGACTTCCTATTTCTCAGCTCGGACCCTTATCTCTCAAGTTTGGCGTATACCTGTGAGAGGTACTTCTGCTTATAGATTATCGAGGCGTCTTGAGCTAGCAAGATGCAAGCTTTCCAGATGGAATAGACTGGAAATTAGGGACTTGGTGAGAAAAGTTGAGCAGGTTGAAGCTGATATTGTCACTCTACAAACCAAAAAGGATCAAGAAGGTTGCCTTCTTGATTCTGACCTCACTTCTCTTTGAGCTAAGTTAGTTCTTCACCACTCTCTTCTTCAGTAGTAGAAGATTTTTTGGAGGCAAAGGTCTCGGATACAGTGGATCTGCAACGGGGACTGAAATATCAGATTTTTTCACCAAGCCACCCTGAAGTGACGTGTTGCTAACCAGATTCGGTGACTTGCTGATGGGGAGGGGCACTATCAGGAGGACTACCTTGCTATCATGGAACAGCTACTTCACTTCTTTCAGTCCAGATGGACAGAGCATAGTGGCGATGGGTTCCCTATCCACCCAGTCCTGATGCCCAAGAAGGTTTCTGCTTATGAGAATAACATTCTTATTAAGCCAATCACAGTGGAAGAGATACGACTGGCATTATGGGATCTTGGGCCAGACAAGGCCCCTGGACCTGATGGGTTTTCGCCTTTTTCTTCCACTGCTATTGGAGTATTGTAGGCCACGATGTAGTGTTGGCTATTCAGAGTGCCTTCCATTCCAAATCCATCCTTGCAGATTGAAACCGGACATTTATCACTCTTGTGCCCAAATGCCTTGATGCTTCCACCCTCTACATTATATGCCTATCAGTCTTTGCACCACCTTATACAAGGTTTGTGCATGTATCTTAGTTACCCGAATGCGGGATGTGATACCTCATCTTATTTATGCGAAGCAAGGGGCTTTTATAAAAGGGCGTAACATTGCGGATAATGTCCTAATTGCTGAGGAATTCATGCATGACCTCCAGAGATTCAATGCCCAATAGTGCCTTATGGCTGTTAAGCTAGACATGGAGAGAGCTTATGACATATTGAGTTGGGCATTTCTAAACCAAACTCTTCATGAATTTGGGGTTGATGGACTCTTTATTGATTAGATTATGACATGCATTCAAAAACCATCTTTTTCTCTTATCATTAATGGTTGCCAGACCGACTTTTTCCATTCTGCAGTGGGACTATGACAGAGATGCCCACTATCCCCTTTTTTGTTTATCCTTGCTGCTGACAATCTATCTCCTGCATTTTATCAGGCTCAACAGGATCTTTGCATTGTCCCCTTTATGGCGGGGCCATATGGTCCCTCGGTCTTTTATCTTCTGTTTGCTGATGACTGCATCTTACTGGGAAAGGCTTCTACCCACAATGAGATCACTTTTGATTCTATTATTCAGTCCTACTATCAGGCCTCTGGGCAGAAGGTTAACCTTCAAAAGTCTATGATATGCTTTAGCCCGAAGAGTACTAGTATAATCAGGGAGGCCATCCTCCACACCTTGGGCATCTCTACTTAGGCTGATAGGCTATTGTACCTGGGGATCCCCATTACGAGAAGACGACCATGAAGCAGTGATTACATTGACATAGAGCGCCGGATCCGTGATCGTATTGATGGATGGCAAGTCACTGGATTATCCATGATGGTGAGGATCATCCTTCTTCGCTCGGTTCTCACTTCTCTTCCTCTCTATCTTCTTTCCAATGCAGCTATCCCGATAACTTATCTAAGAAGGATAGAGAAATGCTTTAGGGACTTCCTCTAGGGTTCTATGCAGGATGACCATGGTATTCATCTGTAGGTTTGGGACACTGTTTGCATGCCCACTTCAGAAGGTAGCCTTAAAATCCAGTCTCTGACTATGAGGAGAGAGGCTCTGATTGCTAGACATACCACGCGGTTCCTACTGGATCCACACTATCTTTGGAGTGCCTTTATACGAGCTAGATATGGTAATTGGATCCCATCTATGGATTTTCACTCTTTCCATGGATATTCTTTCTTTTGAAAGGATGTATGTAGGCACACACCAGCTATATTGAGCAACATCTCATGGATGATTGGAGATGGTTCCTCGATGGATGTTATTCAGGATAAATGGATTGCTGATCTCCCCTCTCTCACTGGCCTACTTTTATTAGTATTGATATTCTTAGCAGCATGCGGGTTTCTGATTTGATCTTTCAGGATCTCTCCTTCTCGCACACTCCAACTATGTCCCGAATTTTTCGGTGAGGAGCTATCTTGCTGGATACTTTCCATTCAGACCATACCGGGGCACAATTCTAATACCAGATTATAGAAGAGATTATATTTTTCTTGTACTCCGACTATGAACCTCATGAAGATCGCCTCAATCTTAGCACATGATGGAGCAGCATGGATTTGGAAGCTTCCCATCCATCCCAAAATTCAGCTTTTATTTGGAAGCTCGCATGGGATTGCCTTCCTACCTGCTCACTGCTCTCTGAGAGGGGTTTGTCCATTCAGGTTACTTGCTCGTTATGTGGTCAGGAGAAGGAGAGTACTGATCATGCCATATTCATCTGTACCAGAGTGAGACAGATATGGCAGTTTATGGGTTACCACCCAAGGGATGGTGGCACGGGTTCTTGGCGGTCCCTTTTCCTGTGCGATATCCTGAGGGATAATAAGCAGCAGGGCGCCATTTGGGCCACCACAGCCCATCAGATCTGGTTATCATGGAATCTGCTTATCTTCACTGATGACATTGTCTCCTCTCACAAGATAGTGAGGAAAGCCTTATCTTTATCAGCCGAATACACTCTCCATCACATTGCACTTGATTCTGACAACTCTGGTCTCTGGGATTCTCCTGCTGCCTTGACAGTGATCCGGCATCCGGTCTTTATCTCCTGGAAGCCCTTCCCCAGGGTTTATCAAAATTAACTTTGATGAAAGTGTTCATGGCAGATTAGCAGGTTCAGCATTTGTTATTCATGGGAGCGATGGAGCCATGGTGGCGGTGGAAAGACTTGGCTTTCTAGACACCTCG
>UESW01004090.1:0-113651 GCA_900491605.1 Calamus simplicifolius | reverse complement strand
ATAGAGCGCCAGCTCCCCCGGCCAATGCCTCTCCGAGGGAACCCGACCCGAAGAGATCCCACCAAGTACTGCCGCTATCACCGGGAGCACGGCCACGACACTGAAGAATGCTGGCAGCTGAAAAACGAAATCAAGAGACTGATCCAGCGGGGGCGACTGAATCAGTTCAGGAGGGCGCCCGAGCCACAACAACAAGGAGGCGACCGCCAGCCCGAACTTCAACAACCTCCTCCTCCACCGAATCCGCCCATAATCGGCCGCATTAATATGATTGAAGAGGCCGGCGGATCAAGCCCTAGGGGCGACAGTGATGAATCGACGCCAAAGAAGGCGCGGACGGGCGAACTCTCCTTCTCCGATGACGATCTCCTAGGGATACAGCTCCCCCATGATGACGCACTAGTTGTATCCCTTAATTTGAATAACTATGATGTAAGCCGAATCCTAGTTGATAGTGGAAGTTCGGTAAATGTTTTGTACCTCGGTGTGTTTGCTAGGATGAAATTACTTATGGAAAGTCTTCGAGCCATGGATTCCACCTTGATGGGATTCATAGGCGACGTCGTCGTCCCAGAAGGGGTCGTCACCCTAACGGTCCGTGCGGGAACCTGACCCCTTGTGACCATTGTTCAGACAGACTTCCTAGTGACCGACCTCAGATCCCCCTACAACGCAATATTCGGCAGGCCCGGTCTAATGTCCCTCAAGGCAGTTGTCTCCATCCCGTACCTATCCATGAAGTTTCTCACCGAGCGAGGAGTTGGAGTTGTTCGGGGAAGTCAGGCCATGGCTTGGCAGTGCTTTGTTAGCCTTCAGTCTAGAATGCCAGAGGTTGATGGGCTAGATTCTCGTGAGGACTTCGCCGAACAAAGGAGAGAACCGGCAGAGGAATTGAGGAGGTACCGCTGGAGGCTCGTCCCGATCGAACCATCAAAATCGGATCGCTGCTCAAAGGAGAGCCTCGGCACAGATTGATCAGGTTCCTTCGAAGTAACGCTGACATCTTCGCCTGGTCCACCTCCGACATGCCAGGGATCAGCCCCGAGGTTCTCATCCATCGTCTCAATGTGGACGAAATGCACAGGCCGGTTAAGCAGAAGAAGAGGAGCTTCGCCCCAAAACGACAAAAGGCCATTGAAAAGAGGTAGACAAACTCATCAAGGCCAATTTCGTCCGAGAGGTAAATTACCCGAGCTGGCTGTCAAATGTCGTCATGGTGAAAAAGTCGAACGGCAAGTGGAGAATCTGCATCGACTTCACCGACCTCAACAAAGCCTGCCCGAAGGACAGCTTCCCCTCCCTCGGATTGACCAGCTCGTGGACGCCACCTCAGGCCACCAGATGTTGTCATTCATGGACGCCTATTCAGGCTACAACCAGATCCGAATGGCCTCTGAAGATGAAGAAAAGACCGCCTTCATAACCGACCGAGGTACTTACTGTTACCACGTTATGCCTTTTGGTCTTAAAAATGCAGGTGCCACCTACCAGAGGCTGGTCAACAAGGTATTCAAGGAGCAAATCGGCCGGAATATGGAGGTGTACGTGGACGACATGCTGGTTAAAAGCAAGGAGGCTTCATGGCATGTTGAGGACCTCATGGAGAGCTTCGCCATGCTGCACAGTACGGGATGAGACTCAACCTGACCAAATGTGCTTTCGGTGTTAACTCCGGAAGTTTCTCGGCTTCATGGTCTCCCAGCGAGATATCGAAGCCAACCCCCAGAAGATTCAAGCTCTCCAACAAATGGCGCCCCCGGCATCTATCAAAGAGGTCCAGCGCCTAACCGGGAGATAGCGGCCCTAAACCGCTTCGTGGCGCGGTCGGCCGAGAGATGCCTCCCCTTCTTCAAAACTCTCCGATCGGCCAAAAACTTCCAGTGGACTCCCGAATGCCAAAGGTCATTTCAAGATCTAAGAAGTACCTCGGCTCGCCCCCACTCCTCAGCAGTCCACCCCAGGAGAGACCCTATTCTTGTACCTGGCTGTTTCGGAAGGTGCAGTCTGCTCGGTGCTGATCAAAGAAGAAGGCAAAGTCCAAAAGCCGATCTACTATGTCAGCAGGCTACTCCGCGATGCGGAGACAAGGTACAGCAGAATTGAAAAGATGGTGTTGGCCTTAATCACGTCGGTTCGGAAGCTGCGGCCATATTTCCAAGCACATTCTATGACGGTCCTGACCGACCAACCCATCAGGGCGGTAGTCCACCATCCCGAGACGTCGGGAGAATGACCAAGTGGGCCGTCGAGCTAAGTGAACATGACATACACTTCCAGCCTCGTCCAGCCATCAAGGCCCAGCTGCTAGCCGACTTCCTCCTCGAGTGTACTATCCCGGAGGACGGTTCTACCCCAGACTCTCCCGAGGAACCAAAAGCTGGAGCCCGGTGGCTCCTCCATGTCGACGGGTCATCTAATGCCCATCGCTCCGGTGCGGGCCTGGTTCTTACCAGTCCGGAGGGAATAGCCTTTGAATATGGTGTCCGATTCTCCTTCTCGGCCTTCAACAACGAAGCCGAGTACGAAGCCCTGTTAGCCGGTCTCCGAATCGCCCACAATCTGAAGGTGGAGAAGCTTAATGCCTTCACCGACTCTCAGCTGGTAGCCGGCCATGTACGGGGAGAGTTTGAAGCCCGGGAGCCGAACATGATTCGATATCTCCAGGAGGTACGGAGCCTGCTTCCCCATTTTGCCGAATTTGAAATTATTCAGATTCCCAGATCCGAGAATGCCCGCGCCGACCTACTCTCCCGATTGGCAACCACGGAGACAATGGATGCCGAGCAAAAGTTCCACTTGGAGACTCTGGAAAGGCCCAGCATCGCGGAAGCCGACCGAATAATGCAAGTTGAGGCCGAACCATCCTGGTTTGACCCTATACTCAAATACCTCAAAGAAGGATTGCTTCCGTTCGACCGAAGAGAGGCTAGAAAGCTGAAGCTGCAGGCCACTCACTACGTATTGATTGACAACCAGCTTTACAAACGGTCTTTTTCCATGCCGCTGCTCAGATGCCTTCGCCCGTCCGAATCAGATTATGCTCTGTGCGAGGTACATGAAGGGATTTGCGGCAACCATCTGGGAAGCCGTTCCCTATGCCACAAAGTGCTACGACAAGGCTACTACTGGCCGACCATGCAAAAAGATGCGGACGACCTAGTCCGAGCCTGCGACCCCTGCCAGAGGCATTCAAGCATCCAAAGGCTCCCTTCCGCCGAGCTAATTTCCATATCCTCCGCTTGGCCCTTCGCCAAATGGGGGATGGACATCCTCGGCCCATTCCCGCTTGCCACGGGACAGCGGAAATTTTTATTTGTCGCCATCGACTACTTCACCAAATGGGTCGAAGCGGAAGCAGTTGCACAAATTACCGAGGCACGGGCCAGAGATTTTGTTTGGAGGTCTATCATCTGCCGATTCGGCCTCCCGCATACCATAATCACTGACAACGGAAAGCAGTTTGACAACTCTAAATTCCGCCAGTTCTGTGAGGAGCATGGAATCCGTCATCACCTCACTTCAGTCGGGCACTCGCAAGCCAACGGGCGACCGAGGTGACCAACAGGACCCTCCTTCAGGAAATCAAAGCCCGCCTCTCCAGAGCCCAAGGCAGGTGGGCGGAGGAGCTGCATCATGTCTTATGGGCATACCGCACAACCCCGAGAATCCCGACATGTGAGACCCCATTCCGAATGGCTTTCGGTACAGAGGCCGTCATCCTGTGGAAGTCGGCCTCCCATCATTGCGAGTGGAAAGCTACTCGGAGGAAGCTAGCAACGAACAACTCGCACCAACCTCGACTTGGTGGAGGAAATTAGAGAGAAGGCCCGGATCAGAGTGGCTGCTTATCAACAAAGGGTGGCCCGTTACCATACTTCCAGAGTCAAAGGGAAGGCCTTCCTACCCGGCGACCTTGTCCTCCGAAAGGCCTCTGTTTCCAAACCGCTGGAAGAAGGAAAGCTGACACCAAATAGGGAGGGCCCGTACCAAGTAGCGGAGATCATCGGACCGGGAACCTACAAGCTGCAGGATCTGGATGGGAAATCCATTCCCCGGACGTGGAACTCGGACAATCTCCGCAAATATTATCAATAGGGTATGTCCTCTCTGAATCCATCTTCATATGCCTCAATATATCTTCCTGTCGACACATTTTTCTCAATGCAAATCATTATGCACTACATCACCAAAAATTGCAAAAAGAAACAGATGCTGCTTACCAATCCTCGGTACAACCGAGTTATCTGCTTGAACAGGAATTCTCCGAACCTTGGCAGGGCCAAGTAAAAAATTCTCCGAACCTCGGCTGGGCCGAGCAACAAATTCTCCGAACCTTGGCAGGGCCAAGTAAAAAATTCTCCGAACCTCGGCTGGGCCGAGCAACAAATTCTCCGAACCTTGGCAGGGCCAAGTAAAAAATTCTCCGAACCATCGGCTGGGCCGAGCAACAAATTCTCCGAACCTTGGCAGGGCCAAGTAAAAAATTCTCCGAACCTCGGCTGGACCGAGCAACAAATTCTCCAAACCTTGGCAGGGCCAAGTAAAAAAATTCTCCGAACCTCGGCTGGGCCTAGCAACAAATTCTCCGAACCTTGGTAGGGCCAAGTAAAAAATTCTCTGAACCTCGGCTGGGCCGAGCAACAAATTCTTCGAACCTTGGCAGGGCCAAGTAAAAAATTCTCCGAACCTCGGCTGGGCCGAGCAACAAATTCTCCGAACCTTGGTAGGGCCAAGTAAAAAAATTCTCCGAACCTCGGCTGGGCCGAGCAACAAATTCTCTGAACCTTGGCAGGGCCAAGTAAAAAATTCTTCGAACCTCGGCTGGGCCGAGCAACAAATTCTCCGAACCTTGGCAGGGCCAAGTAAAAATTCTCCGAACCTCGGCTGGGCCGAGCAACAAATTCTCCGAACCTTGGCAGGGCCAAGTAAAAATTCTCCGAACCTCGGCTGGGCCGAGCAACAAATTCTCCGAACCTTGGCAGGGCCAAATAAAAATTCTCCGAACCTCGGCTGGGCCGAGCAACAAATTCTCCGAACCTTGGCAGGGCCAAGTAAAAATTCTCCGAACCTCGGTTGGGCCGAGCAACAAATCCTCCGAACCTTGGCGAGGCCAAGTGAAATACTCTCCGAACCTCGGCTGAGCCGAGCAACAAATCCAGGCTAAAATACCTGCGGAAAGCCGAAGTGCATAAGCCTCAATTAAAGCCAAAGGACTTCAAAATAGTCCCTGAAAACTCGTCCGGTTTAAAAAGAAGCACGCTGAGCAAAAACCATCGACACACAAAAAGAAGGTGCCTTCGGCGAAACCCTTAAAGGGCCCATTAAGCCCCGCGTAATCGGCCAGAAGCCCTAAGCAGAGCCGAAGAATTCCCCTCTGCTGCCTAAATTCTTTGGGTAACGCCCCTATAACCCATCAATCAAAGCGTCTATTTCGACGCATGAACCAGCGGAGTCACGCCGACCCCCTGACTATTACGCGAATGACATGCTCAAAGCAAAAAATTCTTGAAAAAGAAGAAGATTATCTGAACAAAGCCTCTTTTTCATTAATCGAAAAAAAGGGGAGTACACAAAAAGAGACAAGAAAAGAAAAACAGAAAACAAAAGTAACGGAGGCCCTCAATCAGGGGTCGGAGTCGCTTCCAGAGGCCAGCAGTTCCTCCAGGCGCTCAGTAAGATCAGCAACCTGCTGGCGAAGCAATTCGATTTCCTCCCTCTACCGGTCTACCACCCGGCGCAGGGCCTCCGCCTCCTTGGTCGACACGTCCATGTACTCCTCCACGACCCTTACGAGCTGCTGATTGCTCGCAAGGGCCAACGCCAGGCCCAGCCCGTCGACAGTGATGGTGGGGTGCTCCCTCTCCGAATGCAGCAAATCGTTAAGTGGTGCATGCAAATCTTCCGAGGATCGCCCTTGAAAGGCCATGGTCTGACACTACTTCACGTCCTGAACCGAGGGATGACTGAGACCATACCCCTCGGTCCTATTTATACTAGTCAGGCAGGTACCTCAATCGGTCACGCCGTAGCTACCGACCTATGAGGACTTGCCATATGTCGTCACTCTAATGACCGCGGAATCCGAAGTGTCGCACCCCATCCCGAGCGAGATCGGTAAGCGCGAACTAACTGATCGGGAATCCCCCCGAACCGAATACCTTCCGATCTGCCGCCCCCCGTAATAAATGCTCTTGGTGCTTCCCCAAGCCTCTTAAAGGTGGCCCCTTTTTCGGGAAGCGCAGGGGGAAGAAGTCCAGTGCCCGGCCAATGACTTGTTCCCTCGGAAAAGATAATGTCACCAATAAGGAAGCGTGATAACATACCGCTCACTCCGCCCTGGCGCCCATCACCAAGCGCCGCATGGGCCTAACACTGCGGCTCACAGTGACAACTGAGTCGTTTCCTCGAGCCCAACTCTTCGAACCTCGGCTGGGCCGAGTGAAAATTCTTCGAACCTTAGCAGGGCCAAGTAAAAATTCTCTGAACCTCGGCTGGACCGAGTCAAAATTCTCCGAACCTTGGCAGGGCCAAGTAAAAATTCTCCGAACCTCAGCTGGGCCGAGAGAAAAATTCACCGAACCTTGGCAGGGCCAAGTGAAAATTCTCCGAACCTCAGCTGGGCCGAGAGAAAAATTCTCCGAACCTTGGCAGGGCCAAGTAAAGATTCTCCGAACCTCGGCTGGGCTGAGCAACAAATTCTCCGAACCTTGGCAGGGCCAAGTAAAAAATTCTCCGAACCTCGGCTGGGCCGAGAGAAAAATTCTCCGAACCTTGGCAGGGCCAAGTAAAAATTCTCCGAACCTCGGCTGGGCCGAGAGAAAAATTCTCCGAACCTTGGCAGGGCCAAGTACAGATTCTCCGAACCTTGGCAGGGCCAAGTGAAAATTCTCCGAACCTCGGCTGGGCCGAGCAACGCATTCACCAAACCTTGGCAGAGCCAAGTGAAAATTCTCTGAACCTCGGCTGGGCCGAGCTACAAGTGCCTTGAACCATGACGGGAACAGGTACAGATTCTCTGAGCTACGGCAAGGCCAACCCGAGAGAATTCGAGCTCCGATAAGAACGAAGCACAAAAATTCCAAGCTTCGGACCGAAGTAAGGAGCGTATTTCGCCGAACGATCCCTAAATCCTCGCTTGCGAACCTCGATTAGTTTGGATAGCATGGGATCCTCGTTTAAGGACGAGCGGGACGCCTTCGTACCCCACAATAGCAAACTCGACATAGAAAAGATAGAGATTGAGAAGCAAAACAGAACTCTCTTTATTGCCGATCAAAAGCGGTTACAAATGCCTTAGAGGCGTTACAAGAGCATTGAAATGCATAAAATAAAGACAAGTACAAAACTCGGGCAACTGCTCCAAAGCAGACCTGGGCGACCGTGGTGCTCCGGCATCCGACCGCCGAACCAGTTAAGCCACGTCCAGTCAGCTCGAGCTGATAATAGCCGGGCGACATGGACCAACCATTGCGGCCAGCTTCAGACAATAATGATATCCCGGTGACCCAACCGAGATATCTGGATGGCTATCCCAGACCGCCCATCCGAGGGACCCCTCGGCGAGCAGGTAGGAGGCCAGCGAACCCTGGCGTCGAAATGCTCTCCCAAACTGAGTATGCACAGCCCCCACCTTGCCATGGCTCAAGGACAAGGAGTCGGCAGGCGGCACACTTTCACCCTCTCCCCATGTGGTAAAAGATTCCCCAGGCAGCCGAGCCCAGGAATCCAAACCAGGAGAGGAGGCGAAATTCACACAACCCATGGGAGGTCCGTGTGCACTTCCTACCATGCGTCTCCGAAGGAGAACTACAAAGGTCACACTGGAAGAGTTAGTGTGCGCTCTCCGTGTGATCTTTGCGCCCTCTATGTGCGCTCTCCATATGATCTCCGGGACTCATCCCCTAAGGGTGAGCCATTCTTCGGCGGCCCCTTCGTCGCCCCAGCTATCCAGTGGCAGGGAGCTTATAAGAGGAAGGCTCGGTCCTCCCACTCGCAACAGCAGAGAAATAAGCATGGTGGAAGCTCTAATGGGAAAGAAACTTTGGGGATGACCAAACATGACCCCCATTTTCCCCTTTTTATAGGCAGAAATGAACCGGGAAAAAGCTACCCAAGCTGAAAGCCCCGAGATTCAAACATCTGGCCCGTGCCACCACGTGGTCTCCCAGGATGAAAGCGGTGCCCTACTGTGCGCCAAGCCCACCGCCTGAATTATGATGTATACGGAGATTTCCTCCTGATCCCGAATCACGATCATTAAATGCAGGAGATCGTCCACTAGCACTTCGAAAACCGGCAGGTTCAGGAGATCGTCCTTCGAGAATAACGTCCTCCAATGGTAAACGGCTGCATACGCAGCATGTTAAAATGACCTGCGTGGGAAAAGAGCGCCTTCCGAAAAGCTTTAGTGCAACTTTATGTTCTCCACAGCGCCGTACCACCGATTTTGGTAAAATAAAAACTGTTTCATCTGCAGAACAGCAGGGCGCGGGCAGAATAGCAGAAAGCGCGAAAACATGTTTTGCTTGTCGGCCCCAGCCGACCTATTTTGCTTGTCGGCCCCAGCCGACCTATCTTTGCTTGTCGGCCCCAGCCGACCTATCTTTGCTTGTCGGCCCTAGCCGATCTGTCTTGCTTGTCGGCCCTAGCCGATCTGTCTTGCTTGTCGGCCCTAGCCGACCTATCTTGATTGTCGGCCCTAGCCGACCTACCTCCGCCCATCGGCCCAAGCCGACCTACTCTGCCGATCGGTCGTAACTGTCCATCTTCGTTTCTTGAGTCTTAATTAAGACATGAGCTGAACCGGATCACCTGTCGATTCGCCGGTCAGGGCAATCGCCCCGCCTTGGGTTAAGCCAAGGCATTCCCTCAATCCCGAAACAAAAATGACCAAAAAACATCAGCGAGCCACAAGTTGCTCACGATTGAGGCAAGACCGGGCGGCAACAGGGCCATACAAAGAAAAACACTTAAATGAAAATAAAGGTTTCATTTATTAAGAAGCGTCGGTCAGACTTTCAAGAAACAAAGTACAGGAGTGGCCTCTAAGGGTCGGGAACCACGTCGGTTTTGAAGGAGCTCTCGGTTGCATCTGCAGAGGTGTGACTAGACTCGCCCTTCTCTAATACCTTTGCCCTTTCAGCGGCAGTTTGCGACCGTCCCTCAGAAGCTGCGACTTTGCTGGGACCCGGGGCGGCACCAGGATCGGTATCGGAGATGTCGACATATTCGTCCTCCTCTTCTCCTTCGGACTCACCGTCTTCGGGAGCTTCAGTATCCAGAAAAGAGAGATCCCATTTTGGATGCTCGCTGGATATCTTATCTTTGCATTCCTCCATTCCAAGTTGGAAGGCGTCAACGCCGATAGCATCCTGCTTCCCCTTGAGTATGGCGAGCTGCATCTTAGCCTCAGCAGCCTGTTTCTCAGCCTCCGCAACTTGAGCCCGCAAAATGATGTTTTGCTCCTCAAACTCGCCGGCCCGCGTTTCGAGTTCTGAACTCTTATTGCGGTTGAACACAAGCTCCCCCTGGAGAGCCCGAATCTCCAACTCTAACTTCGCCATCTGAAAAAGCCAAAGTAAATCGGCATCACAAGAGACCAGTAGAAGAAACTAAAAGGGGAAAAAACGAGACTGTACCTCCTCCTCTCGTCTAGCCAACCTCTTGGCCAGCTCCTTAGCCTCACTCCTGGCTCTTGTTCTGTCAGCTCCGACCAGCTCGACTCTCTCCTGCAGAGTATTGATTCTCAACTGTTTGGCTCTGACCTCCTCCCGGGCTTGGGATAACTCGTTACTCACCCGAGCTATCGTCCCTTGGTGCCATTTAGCGCCCTCCCTCAAGTGAGTAATTTCGCCATCGCACCGCTTCAACTTCTCCTCCACTTCGCCAAGCATTCTCGTCAAGCGTCTTCTTTCATCGTCAGCTTCCCTTCCCAGCCGACCCAAACTTTCGCTATGTTTTCGCTGCATCGCTGCCACCTCCGCGGAATGTTTCGACTCGATTCTAGCCAGCTTCAAGCACGCATTGTCATTCTTCGCTAGGAGTTCCTGCAACTCCTCCACTCTACGCTTTTGCTTGGACACTTCGGCCAAGGCGGCCTGGTGTGCGGCCCTTATCCCCTTCAAACTTCTATCACTAATAGCCATAAGTTCTTCAAACTTCTCAGACACCTTTAGTCGCGATTGGAGCTCGGCGTTGTCTTTCCTGACCTGAATGCTAGCCCCTGTCGCCAAACTCAAACGCCAACATATCGCCCGAGAAAGCAAGACGCTCTACAAAATAAGAAGTAAATGAATGAGAGTTGAGTCAGCCTGAATGTATCCACTACCCAGGAATGGCAACTCACCCGCGAGGCATAGGCCCGAGTCATCCTCATCAGGGTCGTATTGTCGATATCGGGAAGGAGATGGACACTTTCAGCCACGCCTTGCTACCCGAACGCAGCATCAACCAATTCCAAATCTGCAAACTTGTCCGCCGAAGGATCTGCGCCCGGATACAGGGCCGACCTCATTAAGGCAGAAAACACCTCCTCAACGCCAGCGCTCGAGCTACTGGGTTGACTATCCCCGCCTGAGGGACCAATCTGGGCGACCTCCGTATGAGAGGACTTCAACCTCCCAGCCTCTTCTATCAAGGCCCTAGCTTGGACCTCTTCGAATAATTCGGCTAGCCCAAGCGCCAGCCTACCCAGAATCCTTTTCGAGGGAGCCCCCATTGCGGGACTCCCACCTTGCTGCGCCCCCTCCTCCGGCGCACCTTTCCCGGATACCACCATTTGCACCTCCTCCACAGGCTCCCCCGAGGCCTCAGTCTGGCCTATTTCTTGCGCTTCCCTTGCAGGCTCCGCCGAAGCCTCTAGCCGGCCTGCTTCTTGAACCACCGCGAGCGACCCGGCTTCACTACTACCGGACTTCCCTACAGAGAGACCAAGAGGGGGCCCTCCCTGAACCTCCTTGGCTGCAGTTGTCCTTTCTCCCTCTCCTACTGGAGCCAATGGTAGTCCCGCGGAGACGGAAGGCCCCTCAGAAATGACCACCTCCGCCAGATCCGTTGCTGGTTCCTCTTTCATAGGGGACGTCGTCAGACGAGCCAACGGAGCCTCGTCTGAGCTATCCGATATCTCTAACACGGGAGGGGAAGGGATCATGGCTTCTCTCCCCAAATCCTCCTTCGCCCTCGGCGCTCCTGTCGTGACCGCTCCGGTGTCCGGCGGGCTTCTTGCGGAGGTATGAGCCCTTTTCTCGGGCCTGCCGCTATCCGCGCCACTGCTCTCCCCTGGGCGCTTTCCTCTCTTCCTCTTGGAGAGGCTCGACAACGCCGACCTCTTGGCTGAAAGAATGAAACACACGTGATTAGATCCAAACACATTCATCGAGAAAACACGCAGCGAGAAAAGGATAAAAGAAGGGATTCACCTTGCGGCTCCAGGGGGCTGAGCCCGGCTATGAAGAGGGCCCCCTCCGATAGCAGGTCGTTAGCCGAAAACACTCGGCCATTGCGAAGGACGTCCAAATCCCTCTCCTCCTGCGCTGACAAAACTAGATGCGTCTCTGCATCCCTAGCAAAGTTTCCCCATTTCTGAGGGAAGCCGGATCCAATGTTCCCCTCTGCGATAACGAACCGGCTCTTCCATCCCTTGATGGAAGACGGCTTATCCAAAATAACGTTGAAGGACCTTCGGGGTCCGATGTATGGCCACTCTGATTTCCTCCCAGGTATCAGATGGTAGCAGGCGCGGAAAAGGGGAAGAGTGGCGACAATCTGAATTTGGTGGCACATTGAGATAAATCCAATGATGCTCCGCCAACTGTTCGGGGCCACCATCGCCGGGCAGATGTTGTAATGAGTCATGATTTCCTTCACCAAGGGATGAAGAGGAAAATGAAAGCCTGCCTTCAAACTGTCTTCATAAATGAAGACCCCAGACTCCAGATCTCGCGAGACCCTATCTCCAGACCCCGGCGCCCGCAGAACAACATCTGAGGGCATGCCATACCATTGGTGAATCCTCCCCAAATCCTCAGCGACGATCTCTGAAACCACATCATCGGGACTCATCGCCATCTCGATTGAGAAAAACACCAGGCGAAACGACGAGCGTCGAGAAAGATGAAAGGCCAAACTCTTCAAAAAACAGGACGAGGGGATGATGCGAACATGCATGTATATATATAGTGCGGCTGTCGCTTTGCTTCCTCGCTAAGGAAGCCACCTTGAGGAGATGGGGCATCTCGCCCGAGGCATCCGGAATCGCCTCGACAAATGCCCGATCGATCGGGATTCGCGACGTGGCGTGGCCCCAACCGTCACTCTCGGAGGAGCCTTACCCCCGAAGGTACGATGACCCTGTCGCATTAATTAGGGCATCATTGCACGGGCTGTCTAGACCAAAACGTCCCATCCGGAGCATGCCACTTGGACTTATACTCCCTATGCCCGAACCTACGCTTCGAACTAGGGAGTGGAGGGCATGTGTTGGGGGGTAAAATCATCATTGCATCAATATCCGTGCGAGTCGGCTAAGGCCGACCTCCTCTCTTCGTTCATTGCATCAATATCCGTGCAAGGCGGCTAAGGCCGACCCCCTCCCTTCGTCTTTTCCGGGCTCCCGTAGCTCGGCCCCTCTGGGCTTCCGTAGCTCGGCCCCTCCGGGCTTCCGTAGCTCGGCCTTCCCGGGCTTCCGTAGCTCGGCCTTCCCGGGCTTCCGTAGCTCGGCCCCTCCCGGGCTTCCGTAGCTCGGCCCTCTCGGGCTTCCGTAGCTCGGCCCCTCCGGGCTTCCATAGCTCGCCCCTCCCGGGCTTCCGTAGCTCGGCCTTCCCGGGCTTCCGTAGCTCATTTCCCCCCGGGTTGCCATGGCCCGGCTTCGTTAAGCGACGCACAATCCAATACCCACCTCCGCGGAACCTGACGCGGGAGAGCCCAGGCTTACCATAACGACATCCTAGACAAGGAATCATGTCGAAATGTGGCCTAGGACCTATCATAACTACCCCAGGTCTACTCAGCCAGATCTCAGTCATCAAGAAGCTCTCCTGGCCGTCGATCCCCTAACAAACAGGATATGGATTCCAACGGCCCCACAACGGCCTGATTCTATCCACCTCCGTATCCTAACAACCTCTGAACCTTCCAGAAGGCGCTCAAGACACAGGTGACAGCCTATAACTACCACGCTGGCAGATTCCCTCAGGTACGCGCTCTTGGACGCATACTCATACGTGCGCTCTCACTCTCCTGCCCTCATGCCGGTAGCTCGTCGGTGCTCTCGCCTTCTAGAGCTCCCGATTGGCCGCCCCCGGAGAGGCCTCCCGGAGAGATCCACCTTCCCGTTGTCTGGTTGATCGGCAATTTCTTCTCCACTGACTTGAGTGTCGGAGGGTCTTCCGCGGAGGGCCACCCCCAATGCCTCTCGCGCGATGACTTTTGTGCAGATCCCCCCTCTTGTTTGGAGATCGACCGCGCTCGAGTCGGAGGACGGATCCCGGCGGCAACATTCGGATTATGCTTCATTAGGCTTATAGCGCCCAGATTCATCACATCTTTCGAAAAGCTAACTCAGCGACTGATTGGGTAACTGCTCGGATGGCCCATCACTTCAGACCATAAAGTTGAACGTCGAATGACCCATACCCTCTTATTCTTATTTAAATTTTATATTCTGATATATCAAATTTGACTTACCCTATAATAATGTGATCATTCGTTTATTAAAATAAAAAACAAACAGCTGCTCATATCTGGAACTAGTAGTTATATATTAAATCTTAACGTTGCTTCACAGGGGTATTAAGAAAACCGGCAATCGTCCTCCGGTTTCTCCTTTACGCTATTCTCAAGGTAGGGCATATTGCCATACTACTTCAATGGAAACAAACGGACGGTAGCCCGACGGTTGCTTGATAAACAACAAGAATCGAACACGCTTGGATGCAAGTTAGTTCTTTCATCCAACTAAGGATTAGCCTATGTTTGAATGAAGAGAAAAATAAAGAAAAAAATAAAAAAATAAAATAAAAGAAAAAAAAATGAAGTTTATCTTGAATGAAGAAAAAGTAAAAAAAAAAAAAGAAAATTAAAAAAGAAAATAAAAAAAAGTGATGAGCTTCACATAAAAGTTTTTCTTTTCGAAACTAAAAAGTTTTCGAACAAAAAACTTAAAAGTATTTTTTCTTTTTTTTTTATTTCGATATTGACCCTTCAAGAAAAAAAAAAAGATATATTTTTTAATCATTTATAATAAGGACATTATTATCATTGTAAATTATTAACTTTTTATTTTTTTATTTTTTTTCACTCATCCAAATAATATATAATATATATATATATTTTTTTTCTTCTTTCCTTCCACTTTTCTCTCCCTTCAGATTTCTTTCCTTTCACTTTTCTCTCCATCCATACTAATGCTCATAGATAGTTATGGTGACTTTCTCTTACCATAATATAACTAACACTCGGATCATTGAATGTAATATTGTAATTGAATTGTGACAAAAAAATTTATGTTGATTAATAGGTTGAAGAACCAAAAGAGACAAGAAAGGTTAATTTTAATATACTATTATGACACAATCTGGAGATATAGATAGTCAGATCTATCTTGAATAGTTTGAATAGTTTTATTAGTTTTTTTACCCAGTAAAATGAATGAGTTTATAAAAATATAAAAAATTCATCCATACAATAAGTTATTTACATGTCAAAATAAAAATTCTTATCATTTCAAAATACTCCATGTCGAAAATCTATAATCCTATTTTGATGCATCAAGAACCAATCAAATTCTTTGTTTCCATGGCAATGGCAATGGCTAGCTAGAAATCCCATACTCCTCACTTGTTAATGCAGATTGAATATTTTTTATCGTTTATTCCTAGTTAGGATAGTAGTAAATTTGATGACTTTTAAGACTAATTCAAATATCAACTTGTCTCAACCTAACTAATATGCAAAACTATAAGTTCATGCCATTTCAAACATGCTTTGCATAACAGCTAATAACACCAAATCTAAGGTTCATCAAGTTATGCCTTTAAAAAAAAAAATAAAAAAATCTATATTAAGACGTCAATTTTATATCCAACCCATTGATAAAATTTTGAAACGACCAGCTGCGGTGACTGGACTCCATCATGGACGGCCTAGATGAAACGCGGATGCCACTGCCTTAATTTTCCGCAAAACCTAGGGCTATTTCTGTTCCCCTACCATCTTATATCAGATCGGATCCTTCGCCACCCTCATCCTTCTCTCTCTCTCTCTCTCTCTCTCTATCAGTCTTGATCGCTCTCTCTCGATCCTTCCCAAATTCTCCAGCTCGGAGAGGAACGAGAGAGCGAGACACCAGCCATGGCGACGCGAAGAAGCCCCCTTCCCCTCTTCTTCCTTCTCCTAGCCGCCTCCATCGCCCTGCTTGCAGCCACCTCCGAGGCGATCTCCTACGCCGCCGCCGGGCAGCGGAGCTGGGGTGGATCACGGGGCGGACGGCGTGCCGGGAACGATCGCGGAGTGCCTCGCCGGAGACGAGTTCGAGCTCGACTCGGAGATCAGCCGCCGGATCCTTGCCTCATCGCGCTACATCAGCTACGACTCGCTGAAGCGCAACAGCGTGCCTTGCTCTCGCCGCGGCGCCTCCTACTATAACTGCCGCCCGGGCGCCCAGGCCAACCCCTACTCTCGCGGATGCTCCGCCATCACCCGGTGCCGGCGTTAGGGCTCGCTTCCCCTCCTCCTTCTCCTCGATCTCTGCTCTTTTTGTTTCCCCTTTTCTTCTTTGAGTGCCGACTTGGAAATTGATAGTTGTTGTTATACGTGAAATATTATCGATGCTTGCTGCCAATTATTACATGCGTTCGAGACAAAAAGATTTTTTTTTTTTTTTTTTATGGATTTGTGTTCTACTTCTTCTATGTTTGAAGAAAAATCACATTTTTAGGCCATTGCCATTGGATTCTTAGAAGGAAAGTGATAGATTCTAGAGATCCTTTTCTTTTGTTTTGGCAACATATGATTAAATTTTATGTAGCTTTTGATTTTTGAGCAGTTTGTTAGTTTTGGATCTCTTCCCTTTTTTATCCCTCGGATTGAATTCGACTTGCCCCTGTTTTTTTTGCTCACCATTCAAGGAAAGGTGCACGGAAGAACAGTGGGGAAGATGATGGAAAGAAGACAAGAATAGTGTTTCCATATATATATATATATATATATATATATATATATATATATTCGCTGCGATAATTTAAGAAGAAAAGAGCTACATAGAAGAGAACGAGATAAAGAAAAGGTATTTTTATGGATTATTATTCTCTTATCTACGACCTTTGATTGGTTGGCGTCCAGGGGAGGGCGGAGTATCGGTGGCTTTTCTTTTCCTCTGATGAAGTTTGGTGTGAGGGCATGAATGGGTTGCACATGGGATGCATGATGAGGGATAGAGGTGGTGGGATTTAATCTTAATTGGCTCGTTAGTCCTTGCTTTGAATTTGAAATGACCGACCGTTGTTTACCTTCTGATGATTTAACTACTGTAGTAGCTGGACCGTGTGATCCAGACCTCACGCAAAAAACGAGAAAAATTTTCTTTTGAGGGCAAGTCCGAGGGGCTTGTTTTTACTTTTTACTTTCCGTAAGATGAATCTAGAAGTTACTCGAAGATACTGACCGTGGTCACTTCTTTATGCTATGTCTCCTCTCTATTAAAAGAAGAAGTTAGTTCTGTAAAATTAATAACAAAAATAGCAAGCAACCATTTGCCTAAACATTCGATGAGATGGGAAATGGTTAAGGTCGAAATTTAGGTACGATCTCTTAGTTGTTGGTCATCTATTCCTTTAGATAGTGTTTGATAGAAAAAATGTTATCCATGGATAAGTGTACGGAATAGAGTTTATCCCCTGTCTATCCCTAGGGATATCCCTTGGCTATCCCATTGATCATATCAAATGCAAAAAGGTAAATCCATGGGATAATCTATTTTTACTCTTATTTGAAGGGATAACCAGCTATTCCTGCATTCTCTAAGGAATAAATTGAGGGGATATCTCATGGTTAACTATGGTTAACCATGGATTATCCCTTTGGTTAACTTTATTCCCTGCTATTCCTTATAGTTATGGCTTTTGGGAATAAAAGGGGATATCCAGAGGATATCCCCTCTTATCCCCTATTTCAAACACTACCTTAGTAATTACTTATGTTTCACATGCGTGTCTCTTAAATTTCATTAGATTTTTTAAAAAAATATATATAAATAAATTTTGTCTGATGATAAATTGATAATCTTAGGGTTTGTGAAAGCACGATATCCTTAAAATATCTATTTAGTTATCTCCTCGACTAATTATAACTTTCCAGATACAATGATGCATATTTTTATTCGGTAATAATGCCATCTAATGCCGCACCCTATTTTATATAGGAATGGCAATGGTCCAAAGATGGCCCAAGACGACCTATACCGTTCCTGTTAGAAAAAATATTCTCATTTTTTATCCCGTTAAGCCGCTATAGTTAACGAGACGAAAACGAAGATATCCAGTCGAGCAAATGGATATTCGTTTGTCTATTTAAATAAAAAATAAAATTATTTTATAAATTTATAATTATTAAAAATTAAAAAAATAATTTTTTAAGATAAAATGAAGATCAATCGTGAAAGAAGGAAGACTGCGTAAAAAAAAAAAAGCAAGAGTCAAGTAGAATAAATTCAAATGTATTTTACTATATATATATAATTTAAATATATTATATTAAAGTTAATGATGATAAAAATAGGACGAAGAATATCATTTTCGGACTATTTAATAGTTAACGAGAAATTTTTGTTATCCGTTAAATAATTTAGACCGAAAATTTTTTGATCCCTTGACCAAATGAAAAAAAAAATTGCCATCCTTAATTTTACCAACCGATCTATTACTTGTTGGTCTCCTGTTAGAGTCATCAATGGCACCGTTTAAATCTATTGAAGATGATTTTTATTTCAGCAATTTTCCTTCTCATGTGCGGACGTTTCTTCGGCAATTTAACATCCAAGGACTAACTCTCCTGATCCTCCCAAGGACAAGAATTAAATTGCTATATGTGCTCCCCTTCTTGAGCCACCAAATGTTAGAGAGCCATCTGCACCATCTTAAGGTGATTCTTTCCTTTGCCCTCACCGATAGGTTTTGGCTGAAGAGAAACCAGTTGTTTACGGACTGGGGTGGGGATTGCCATGTCAGGACTGCAACAGTTGAAGGTTCATCTTTTCATTTGTCACCTAGTAATTATCTCTGACATTGAAAGCAATACTTGATTCTAGCATTAAATATTCTTCGATGAAATTTAGAGGTTGAATACATTGGAGATAATTTTTTTTATTTTGTATCCACCTCTCTTTCTTTTTAAAACTATTCTTAGTGCATCAATCGCAACAATATGTATAAATTACGGTAGAAAATCAGCCGATTGGTTTGCCTTCTATGAATAACACTCCATCTTCTTGTTTGAATACCAAATAAACTGGATATCTCTTAAAGAGGAATGCTCATAATATGATCGGCCATTAATTTAGGTCATTATAATGGATAAATTACTGTTCAAAATAATTTTAAAATTCTAAAATTTTGATTTAATTTTATAATTATTATCAAGTCAAACCAAGCCCTTGTCAATTTTACAAAAAGAGACGAAGAATTTGATAAAGATATAACAAACACAAGGAAGAATTTGATAAAGGTATAACAAACACAAGGCCAAGGAATTTGATAAAGGTATAACATAAGAAAGAATTTAATAAAGGTATAACAAACATAAGGACTATATACCCCTTGTAGGGGAATTTCTATTTACATTGATAGGATTGCTCAATGCACCTCTCAATTTTTTTTTTAAAAAAAATTCTAAACTATCATTAGCACCTCGTCTCCTTCCCTCCTCCCTCCCTTTTTCGGTACCAGCGCCCCTCCCTCTCCTCCCGCCTCCCTGGCACCACCCCCCATCCTTCCCTTCCAGCCTCCGTCTCCTTTCCTCCCCTCTCCAGCAGCCCCTCTTCCTTTCTGGCACCGCCTCCCATCCCTCCTTTCGGCCTCCATCTTCTCCTTTCTTCTTTTTGGCACCATCGTTCCATTCATCCCCTTTCTCTTTTCCCCACTCTTCGGCACTGGCACCGTCTCCTCCCCTTCCTGGCATGTCAGGGAGGAGACGGGATCGGAAGGAGGGGTGAAGGATGGTGCCAGAAAGGAAGGAGGAGGCGCCGGGAAAGAGAGGGGGGCGGGTGAGGGGAAGGATTTTTTAAAAAAAAAAATTTGAGGGGTGCACTGAGCAATCCAAGCTGTGCAAATAGAAATTCCCCCCTCAGCCTTTTATCACTGTTCATGTACTACAGTTTTAGAATAACCTGAGTTATAAGTTAACCTTTATATAGCCTGTGTGAAGAATGCCAAAAAATATATATATATATGTAGGAGGTTCCATAGCACCATATCGAAAAAAGTCCGAATACCACACACACATGCGCACGCACGTGCATATATATATATATATATATATATATATATATATATATATGTGTGTGTGTGTGTGTGTGTGTGTGTGTGTGTGTGAGAGAGAGAGAGAGAGAGAGAGAGAGAGAATACTAGTATTAGATGATGTAGAGATAAATATATATATATTAATGCATTTTTAACTTGAATTATAGCCATTCTTTCAACCTAAATTAAATTGAAAGTTTTGTTTAAAACATAAGCATCATTATGAATTTTTCAAATCCACCACAAAAAGTAATATCTACTAAATTACATATGCTATCTATAAAAATAAAAAATAATATAATTATGATATTATAGTAACACATATTATATTATAAAAATATTATATATAAAATGTAATATTATATTGTTATAATTAACTATAAATAATAATAAAGATTAATTTTAGTATATTATTATAATATATATATATATTATAATATTGCAATCTTATAATAAAATAATACATAAATTATATTTTTTATATATTAAATATAAACAACATTATAATTAATACCATATACAAAATATGTAATTAATATAATATAATAAATCTAATATTAATTATTTATTAATGTAATATCATTAATATTATTATTACTATTATTATATATAATTCGTTAATATTATATTTATTATAATTATATATTAATGTTATAATTACAAATTAACCGTATATATTATTACTTTTTTTAAAAAATTGTTTTAGTTAAAAAAATGCTATTTTTAAAATAATGTCATCAAAAGTATTCTTTTAGATAAATCCTATATTTTTAGTTTAATAAATAAAAGTGATAAAAATTAAATCCTTTGATTTTTTACTTCTTCTTTTTTGATAAAAAATAATAAAATATTTTAAAACTACTTTTAGTTTTCTTTGATTTTTAATATGTTATAATAATTTATAATATATATTATATTTTTATAAAATATATATTAAAATTTTATAATATTTAAAGAGGTAGATTTATATTTATATTTATATTTATATATTAGATTCAATTACATTCTTCATCCTTAAATTCACACATTTTATGAACTTGAATGGTAGAAAAAAAAAATTAAAAAAGTGAGATGTTACGCTAGCTTTTTTATAATTTTAACTAAACATCGTATAATGAGATATCAAGATGACATTGATTTTAAAATATAGAGATTAGTTTTGATTGTGACCTAAAAGCACATTTTTGTCTAAACTATAACATAACATTGTAACAAGTTGCTAAAACCAAAAAATAAAAAATAATACAAAAGAAAGAGAAATAAAATACATCAACCCAGGTTCTTAATAAGATAACAAATAAGTAATGTTTATCCATTTTAAAATAAAAAATATTTATGACATTAAACCCTTTTGGTTGACTTAATTAATGTATCCTTATATTAGCGTTACAAGCTTAATATATCGCTAAGTTGGAGCATTGCTCTTCACATAATTAATTATTAGGCACACATATATTCCACACCAATTTTATTGGGCAGAAAACATTGGATGTGCAACAAAAATTTTAATTATTGCTCTTGAATAATGAATTTTTACTCTTGTTGATATTGGCTTAACTACTTAATTGCTACCAAACTTTTAACTTCACATCAAAAAAGTAAACTTTAAAAAAACTAATTCTAAACATAAAAAAGAATTGACAACTTTAATCATTCAAAAATAAAGATTAAATAAGAAGGTTATAAGTTAATTATAAAAAATGTTTAAGTACGGATGAGTTGTTAAAAATTATAAAATAATTATTTCAGAGTTTATAATAAAGATAATAATTTTTTATTTTAATCAATTAGAAAACAATCATTTGGGACCACCTTGAGGGCACACTGATTGACGGTACCATGTCATTGTCCATCGGAGGGTTGTGGTGGGCATTAGTTTTCGTGAAACCTCCTTTGGGAAGAAAACGATGGCTTCAAGAAGTTTAGATATTTCCTCCGATTCAAGATTTGACATGAATAACCTACAATACAGGGAACCATAGACAACTTGAAAATCATATATGGTAACCACCAACCAGAGGTAGGATTGGATTATACCACCCATCGCATGATACGGCTCAGACCCATATGAGTTGTGTTAGATACGGTCCCGTACTACTATAGTATCGAACCGTGTCGGCATGGCTCAGTAAACCATACTGTGTCAGGCTCAAAAAATTTTTGTCGCTGGCTCGGCACTGTACGACACAGACCCACATGTGGGCCTGGATCGTGCCTGGCACGGCCCATGTGGGCCTGGGCATGCCATGGTGGGCCGTGCCAAGCATGGCATGGCTCGGGCCCGGCATGGCTCGTAGCCCATATTTTGGGCTACGGACCGTGCTGGATCTGAATTTTCTTTTTTACCATATCGTGCCTGGCATCACCCGTTTATTATTGAGCCATGCCAGGTGATGGAGCCAGTTGACCCCATGGAGAATAAAAATTTTTTTGGACGGCCCCAAGACCGACACCTCCAAGGCCGGCACCTCGAAGACCGTCGGCCCAAAAGGCCGACAGCTCCAAGACCGGCACCTCCAAGGCCAGCACCTCGAAGACCGGCACCTCCAAGGCCGGCACCTCCAAAGCCGGCACCTCCAAGACCGGCACTTCCAAGGCCGGCACCTTGAGGACCGTCGGCCCCAAAGACCGATACCTCCAAGACCGGCACCTCCAAGGCCGGCACCTCGAAGACCGGCACCTCCAAAGCCGGCACCTCCAAGACCGGCACCTCCAAGGCCGGCACCTCGAAGACCGTCGGGCCCAAAGACCGACACCTCCAAGACCGACACCTCCAAGGCCGGCACCTCCAAGACCGGCACCCCCAAGGCCAGCACCTCCAAGACCGTCGGCCCCAAAGACCGACACCTCCAAGACCGGCACCTCCAAGGCAGGCACCTCGAGGACCGTCGGCCCCAAAGACCGACACCTCCAAGACTGGCACCTCCAAGGCCGGCACCTTGAAGACCGGCACCTCCAAAGCCGGCACCTCCAAGACCGGCACCTCGAAGATTGGCACCTCCAAGGCCGGCACCTCCAAGACCGGCACCCCCAAGGCCGGCACCTCGAAGACCGTATGCCCCAAAGACCGACACCTCCAAGACCGGCACCTCCAAGGCCGGCACCTCGAGGACCGTCGGCCCCAAAGACCGACACCTCCAAGACCGGCACCTCCAAAGCCGGCACCTCCAAGACCGGCACCTCCAAGGCCGGCACCTCGAAGACCGTCGGCCCCAAAGACCGACACCTCCAAGACCGGCACCTCCAAGGCCGGCACCTCGAAGACCGGCACCTCCAAAGCCGGCACCTCCAAGACCGGCACTTCCAAGGCCGGCACCTCGAAGACCGTCGGCCCCAAAGACCGACACCTCCAAGACCGGCACCTCCAAGGCCGGCACCTCCAAGACCGGCACCCCCAAGGCCGGCTCCTCGAAGACCGTCGGCCCCAAAGGCCGACATCTCCAATACCGGTAGCTCCAATGCCGATAGCTCCAAGGCCGAGAGCTCCATGGCCGACAGCTCCATGGCCAACGCCTCCAAGCTGCCAAGCTCCCTCGCCGTTAACCGTGCCATGCAAGTGAACAGAGCCTTATACGTGAACAGTGCCATGCAAGCTCATCTAAGGACATGAGCTGGGCCACGCAAGCACTCTATACTCGACACTCTACGGGGGACAGTTGGCCTTAACATCATCCTTCTCCCCCCAAACGGCTGTACCTTGGGACCCATACGACCCACGCGAGCTCAATGTCACACGGTCCGGCGCACTCTGCCTGTCTCGGTCTCGGCGGCAGAGGCCGACAAGCGTCCGCTTGCTGCAAGGAATTCCACGTGGCTTCACCAGGATCACGGGCAGTCACCAAATATTATGAACCAGCAATTACTAAGGTCACGGACGGTTTCCAAAAAATTAAGAGGCGTACTTATGACATACGTTTAGCAGAACGGAAGATATTACTCAGCTGTTACCAATGAAGGGTAAGAGGGACCCCCGAACAGGTATATAAAGACCCCAATCCCCCAACAGAGGAGGGGGGGCTCAATCTCTACTCTTTCATTAAAAAATTCTTATTCTCCATATCGCTGACTTGAGCGTCGGAGGGTCTCCGCCGGAACCATCGGTCCGAGACTTTTCCTGCAGGTTTCCGACTGAAGGAGGCGGTCCCTATCATTCCTCTGAAGGCTAACGAAGCATTTCTGTCGCTTGACACTCCTCAAAAGTGATTTGGCGGCAACATATTGGCGCACCAGGTAGGGGGGAGTGCTGGAAAGAGAGCTCTGTCTCCTTGACTTATAAGTCTTTGTCCTCCCTAAGATAGCCATGGTGATGACGCGCGTGCCGAAGGTCCTCACTAATCATGCCGGGGGGCATCCGCATAGCCCTGAGCAGCAAAGGACCACTCTCTCTCTGTGCTCCTTCCTCACCACTAACCTTAGCTGCTCTAATTAACCAGCTGACCATCCTCAATCAACAAGTTCAAGCCTTAAATGCAGCGGTTCATAAGTTACAAAAGTAACGCCCGTCGGCCACTCAGCAGCCCTGAGGCTCCATAGAGGCCAAGACTCCAATGCAGCCTTCAGATCACGACAGCCCCAGTTTCCTCCACGGCAGCCTCCGGATCCCACGACGGCCTCTTCCTCCATGACGGCCCTTCACAGCGGCTTCTGAATCCCACGACGGCCCCTCATAGCGGCCTCTCATCCTTCACAACGGCTTTTCATTTGTCACCTAGTAATTATCTCTGACATTGAAAGCAATACTTGATTCTAGCACTAAATATTCTTCGATGAAATTTAGAGGTTGAATACATTGGAGATAATTTTTTATTTTGTATCCACCTCTCTTTCCTTTTAAACTATTCTTAGTGCATCAATCGCAACAATATGTATAAATTACGGTAGAAAATCAGCCGATTGGTTTGCCTTCTATGAATAACACTCCATCTTCTTGTTTGAATACCAAATAAACTGGATATCTCTTAAAGAGGAATGCTCATAATATGATCGGCCATTAATTTAGGTCATTATAATGGATAAATTACTGTTCAAAATAATTTTAAAATTCTAAAATTTTGATTTAATTTTATAATTATTATCAAGTCAAACCAAGCCCTTGTCAATTTTACAAAAAGAGCCGAAGAATTTGATAAAGATATAACAAACACAAGAAAGAATTTGATAAAGGTATAACAAACACAAGGCCAAGGAATTTGATAAAGGTATAACATAAGAAAGAATTTAATAAAGGTATAACAAACATAAGGACTATATACCCTTGTAGGGGAATTTCTATTTACATTGATCGGATTGCTCAATGCACCTCTCAAATTTTTTTTTTTTTAAATCCTAAACTATCCTTAGCACCTCATCTCCTTCCCTTCTCCCTCCCTTTTCCAGCACCAGCGCCCCTCCCTCTCCTCCTGCCTCCCTGGCACCGCCCCCCATCCTTTCCTTCCAGCCTCCGTCTCCTCTCCTCCCTCTCCAGCAGCCCCTCTTCCTTCCTGGCACCGCCTTCCACCCCTCCTTTCGGTCCCCATCTCTTCCCTTCTTCTTTTTGGCACCATCGCTCCATCCATCCCCTTTCTCTCTTCCCCACTCTTCGGCACCGGCACCATCTCCTCCCCTTCCTGGCAAGTCAGGGAGGAGACTGTTGGGTGCTCCCTCCACGTGGGGAGGGAACCGGCCCATGATAACAAACTGCATCACAGTTTGTTACGGAGCTATTTTCAAAAAGGGAAAAGAAACCCGGAAATAAAGTAGGGGGAGAGAGATCCGTATGTGGGAGATACGAGAGAAGAAAAAAATCCCAGATTGGGGGGAGAGAGTTGTGTGTGGCCTGAGAGAGATCCAGAGAAGCCCAGGCTTGGGAGAAATCCTGTGCAACCTCAGGAGATCGATACGGACGAGTCTGAGAGCAGATTTGGGGGGCACGGAAGAGCAACCATACGTTGGCGAGATCCTTCTTGTACCCACATCAACTATTATTTTAAGTTCGAAGTGTTTCCTGATTTTTGGGTAAAAAAGAAATTAGGAGAAAAGTTGTAATCTTTTATTAAGATTAGTGAAGTGCTCTCGGAATTTGCCCCGTGGTTTTTTCCTTTCACATTGGAGGGGTTTTCCACGTAAATTTGGTGTTTTTGTGTGGTGTTTGTTTTTATTCCGCATATTCTGTGATTGTGGTAGATCGGTATATTTTTCTGTGATTGTGCACGCATAGTTTTTTCATTAAAACACGTTCCGCATATTTGTTCTGAGGGTGATTGAGGGTGTATTCCCAACAATTGTGGTATCAGAGCAAGGTTGCAAGCCCAGAACAAATTATTTGAGCGTGCCACAGATGGATTCTACCACTAATACTAGCAGGATGATTAGTCTCAATGGCAGTAATTGGTTGATTTGGAAACCAAAGATGATGGATCTCTTGTATTGCAAAGATTTAGCCAAGCCGATTGAGAAGATGGGAGAGAAGCCAGAAAAATATGATGATGAAGATTGGGCTACTATGGATAGAAAAGCAATCAGTGTCATCAGGCAATGGGTGGATGACACAGTATTCCATCATATTTCAAATGAAACCTCAGCCTATGAACTATGGAAGAAGTTAGAAGGGTTGTATGAGAGGAAAACTGCCGGAAACAAAGCATACTTAATCAGAAAGCTTGTAAATCTGAAGTACAAGCCGGGAAAATCAATTGCAGAGCACCTAAATGAGATGAAGAGCATTGTGAACCAGCTGGCCACAATGAAGATGCTTATGGAAGATGAACTTCAGGCACTCCTGTTGTTGAGTTCTCTACCTGATAGTTGGGAGACACTGGTGGTGTCATTGAGTAACTCCGCCCCTGATGGAGTTATCACCATGAGTCAGGCTACTAGCAGCTTGCTCAATGAGGAGGAAAGAAGGAAGGGAACTGGAGAGTCTCAAACACAGACAGATGTACTTGTCACAGAGGGCAGAGGGAGACAGTTTACTAGAAAAGAAAACAACAGAGGCAGAAGCAAATCCAGACCAAGGAAGGAAATCGAATGCTACCATTGTCATAAGAAAGGACACTACAAAAGTGAATGTAGACTGCTAAAGAAGAAGAACAATGAAGGCGGTAAGGCAGAAGATAAGAAAGATAGAGAGGTAGCAGCAGTTGCCTCAGGAGAAGACATCATTCTATTTACAGAATGTGTTGATCAGTGCTTAGCCACCACATCAAATCAGGTTGATTGGGTGGTGGATACTGGAGCTTCTTATCATGCCACACCCAGGAGAGAGTTCTTCACATCCTACAGGATAGGTGATCTTGGTGTGATCCGAATGGGAAACAATGGTGTTTCCAAAATATGTGGGATAGGAGAAGTAGTGGTCCAGACCCGTGAAGGCAGCAGATTGATACTCAAAGAGGTCAGACATGTTCCAGATCTCAGGATGAATCTCATCTCAGCAGGCAAGCTAGATGAAGAGGGATATGTTAGCCAGTTTGGGGGAGATCAATGGAAGTTAATCAAAGGTGCTATGGTGATTACCAAAGGACAGAGATCATGCACATTATACAAGTTGCAGTCCAGTTTGGTTAGGGGAGAGGTATGCGCAGCAGAGCATGATACTGCAGATTTGTGGCACAAGAGATTAGGCCATATTGGCGGGAAGGGATTGCAAACTCTCGTCAGGGCAGGGGTCTTACCAGAGATACAGGACAGAGTTCTCAGTGATTGTACCCACTGTGTGGTGGGTAAGCAGCACAGGGTGACATTTCAGAGTAGCTCCAAGAAGAAGACTGGCCTTTTGGAGCAAGTGTACTCAGATGTGTGCGGACCCATGAGGGAGAAGACCTTAGGAGGAGCCTCATATTTCGTCACATTTATAGATGATGCTTCCAGAAAGGTGTGGGTTTTTGTTTTAAAGTCCAAGGACCAGGTGGCAGCAGTTTTTGAGTTTTTTCACAGGCTTGTGGAGAGGCAGACAGGAAAGAAGTTGAGATGCATTCGTACAGACAATGGGGGAGAGTACATAGGAGTCTTTCACCAGTACTGCAGAGCACAAGGCATCAGACATGAGCAAACAGTGCCAAAGACTCCACAGGAGAATGGAGTAGCTGAGAGAATGAACAGGACAATAGTGGAGAGAGTCAGGTGCATGCTCTCCCAGTCCAAGTTGCCCAAGAGCTTTTGGGGGGAGGCAGTCCAGACAGCATGTTATTTGATAAATAGATCTCCCTCATCAGCTCTAGATGGAGAGGTGCCAGAGAAGGTGTGGACAGGCAAGAATGTCAGATATGATTATCTAAGGATTTTTGGCTGCAGGGCATTTGTGCATGTGCCTAAGGATGAGAGGACAAAGTTAGATGACAAGACAAGACAATGTATCTTTCTGGGGTTTGGTGATGAGCAGTTTGGCTATAAGCTGTGGGACCCAGTTGATAGGAAGGTAGTCAGGAGCAGAGATGTCATATTCTATGAGGATCAAACCATAGAAGACATCAAGAGGGCAGAGCATCAGTCTGAGTCAGATATGTATGGCCCAGTAGATATAGAGCCTGTCAGTCCTCCAGCAGTTCATGCAGATGAGCCAGAGAAACAGCCAGTACAGGGTGCAGATGAGCAGCAGCCTACACCTATTGAGGATACAGATCAGGAGATTCAGATCCCTGAGGAGGAGCTACCGACAGAGGTGAGGAGATCCACGAGAGCAAGGCAACCATCTAGTCGGTATTCAGTGCATGAATATATCATGTTGACAGATGCAGATGAGCCAGAGTCATATGAGGCGGCCCATGTCAGTGAGCAGCGGGAGCAGTGGCAGAGAGCTATGCAGGAGGAGATGGACTCTCTTCTGCATAATCATACATATGACTTGGTAGCTAGGCCCAAGGGGAGAAAGGTACTCAGAAACAAGTGGGTCTACAAGGTAAAGGCAGAAGAGAAAAGCTCACAGCCTAGATATAAAGCACGACTAGTTGTGAAGGGCTTTGCACAAAAGAAGGGAGTTGATTTCGATGAGATATTTTCTCCAGTAGTGAAGATGACCTCAATCAGGACGGTGTTAGGATTGGCAGCTAGCATGAACATGGAGGTAGAGCAGTTGGACGTGAAGACAGCATTCTTGCACGGTGACTTAGAGGAAGAGGTCTATATGGAGCAGCCTGAAGGTTTCAAGGTGAAAGGCAAGGAGCACATGGTGTGCAGACTCAGAAAGAGTCTGTATGGTCTCAAGCAGGCGCCCCGGCAGTGGTACAGAAAGTTTGAGGCTTTCATGGTACAGGTTGGTTATAAAAGAACAACCACAGATCATTGTGTCTTCATTAGAAGGTTCCCTGGAGGTGATTTTATCATCCTTCTCTTATATGTGGATGATATGTTGATTGTTGGGCAGGACTCCAGCAAGATTGCCACACTGAAGAAGGAGTTAGGGAAAGCTTTTGATATGAAGGATATGGGGCCAGTGAAACAAATATTGGGGATGCATGTATTCAGGGATAGACAAGCATGCAGGTTATGGTTGTCCCAGAAGAAATACATAGAGAAGGTGCTTCAGAGATTCAGCATGAGCAATGCCAAGTCAGTGGCATGTCCACTAGCTGGACACTTCAAGCTGAGTTCAGAGCAGAGCCCAGCCTCAGAGGAAGAGAAGCAGGAGATGAAGAGAGTCCCTTATGCCTCAGCCGTGGGTAGTCTTATGTATGCTATGGTCTGTACCCGACCAGACTTAGCATATGCAGTTGGCTTAGTGAGCAGGTTCCTAGCGAATCCAGGAAAGGAGCATTGGGCAGCAGTCAAGTGGATCATGAGGTACTTGAGAGGTACAACTAGCTTGAGTCTTTGTTATGGACAGGGAGAACCTGTGTTACAGACATATACAGATGCAGATATGGCAGGAGATGTTGACTCCAGGAAGTCCACATCCGGTTACTTGGTTACATTTGCAGGAGGTGCAATTTCATGGCAGTCCAAGTTACAGAAGTGTGTTGCATTATCGTCCACAGAGGCCGAGTACATAGCAGTGACAGAAGGATGCAAGGAGATATTGTGGCTGAAGAGATTTCTTCAGGAGCTGGGTGTTAGACATGATACTTATGTGGTCTATTGTGACAATCAGAGCACTATTCACCTGAGCAAGAATCCGACTTTTCACTCCAAGTCGAAGCACATTGATATGCGTTATCACTGGATCAGACAGGTCCTGGAAGAGAAGCAGTTGCTGTTGGAGAAGATCCATACAGATGATAATGGGTCAGATATAATGACAAAGTCATTACCTATCAAGAAGGTTGAAGCTTGTAGAAAGAAAGCAGGCTTGGTGGATTTCCCCACGTAGTCGGGAGGGGGAGATATTGTTGGGTGCTCCCTCCACGTGGGGAGGGAACCGGCCCATGATAACAAACTGCATCACAGTTTGTTACGGAGCTGTTTTCAAAAAGGGAAAAAAACCCGGAAATAAAGTAGGGGGAGAGAGATCCGTATGTGGGAGATACGAGAGAAGAAAAAATCCCAGATTGGGGGAGAGAGCTGTGTGCGGCCTGAGAGAGATCCAGAGAAGCCCAGGCTTGGGAGAAATCCTGTGCAACCTCAGGAGGTCGATACGGACGAGTCTGAGAGCAGATTTGGGGGGCACGGAAGAGCAACCACACGTTGGTGAGATCCTTCTTGTACCCACATCAACTATTATTTTAAGTTCGAAGTGTTTCCTGATTTTTGGGCAAAAAGAAATTAGGAGAAAAGTTGTAATCTTTTATTAAGATTAGTGAAGTGCTCTCGGAATTTGCCCCGTGGTTTTTTCCTTTCACATTGGAGGGGTTTTCCACGTAAATTTGGTGTTTTTGTGTGGTGTTTGTTTTTATTCCGCATATTCTGTGATTGTGGTAGATCGGTATATTTTTTGTGATTGTGCACGCATAGTTTTTTCATTAAAACACGTTCCGCATATTTGTTCTGAGGGTGATTGAGGGTGTATTCCCAACATAGATGGGGTCGGAAGGAGGGGTGAAGGACGGTGCCAGAAAGGAAGGAGGAGAAGGAGGAGGCGCCGGTAAAGAGAGCGGGGCAGGTGAGGGGAAGGATTTTTTTTAAAAAAAAATTTGAGGGGTGCACTGAGCAATTCAAGTTGTGCAAATAGAAATTCCCCCCTCAGCCTTTTATCACTGTTCATGTACTACAAGTTTTAGAATAAGCTGAGTTATAAGTTAACCTTTATATAGCCGATGTGTGAAGAATGCCAAAAAAAAAAAAAATATTCTGTAGGAGGTTCCATAGCACCATATCGAAAAAAGTCTGAATACACACACATGCGCACGCACGCACATATATATATATATATATATATTTGTATGTGTGTGTGTGTGTGAGAGAGAGAGAGAGAGAGAGAGAGATAATACTAGTATTAGATGATGTAGAGATAAATATATATATTAATGCATTTTTAACTTGAATTATAGCCATTCTTTCAACCTAAATTAAATTGAAAGTTTTGTTTAAAACATAAGCATCATTATGAATCTTTCAAATCCACCACAAAAAGTAATATCTACTATTAATATTACATATGCTATCTATAACAAATATAAAAATAATATAATATTTATGATATTATAGTAACATATATTATATTATAAAATATTATAATATATAAAATGTAATATTATATTTCTATAATTAACTATAAATAATAATAAAAGATTAATTTTAGTATATTATTATAATATTATGATATATATATTATAATATTACAATCTTATAATAAAATGATAATACATAAATTATATTTTTATTATATATATTAAATATAAACAACATTATAATTAATACCATATAAAATATGTAATTAATATTAATATAATAAATCTAATATAATATTAATTATTTATTAATGTAATATCATTAATATTATATTATTACTATTATTATATATAATTCGTTAATATTATATTTATATAATTATATATTAATGTTTATAATTACAAATTAACAATATATATTATTACTTTTTTAAAAAAAATTGTTTTAGTTAAAAATGCTATTTTTAAAAATAATGTCATCAAAAGTATTCTTTTAGATAAATCCTATATTTTTAGTTTAAAAAATAAAAGTGATAAAAATTAAATCCTTTGATTTTTACTTCTTCTTTTTTTTGATAAAAATAATAAAAATATTTTACAAACTACTTTTAGTTTTCTTTGATTTTAATATTTTATAATAATATTTATATATATATATATTTTTATAAATATATATTAAAATTTTATAATATTTAAAGAGGTAGATTTATATTTATTTATATTATAATATTAGATTCAATTACATTCTTTATCCTTAAATTCACACATTTTATGAACTTGAATGGTAGAAAAAAAAATTAAAAAAGTGAGATGTTACGCTAGCTTTTTTATTAATTTTAACTAACATCATATAATGAGATATCAAGATGACACTGATTTTAAATATAAGAGATTAGTTTTGATTGTGACCTAAAAGCACATTTTTGTCTAAACTATAACATAACATTGTAACAAGTTGCTAAAACCAAAAATAAAAAATAATACAAAAGAAAGAGAAATAAAATACAACAACCCAGGTTCTTAATAAGATAACAAATAAGTAATGTTTATCCATTTTAAAATAAAAATATTTATGACATTAAACCCTTTTGGTTGACTTAATTAATGTATCCTTATATTGGCGTTACAAGCTTAATATATCGCTAAGTTGGAGCATTGCTCTTCACATAATTAATTATTAGGCACACATATATTCCACACCAATTTTATTGGGCAGAAAACATTGGATGTGCAACAAAAATTTTAATTATTGCTCTTGAATGATGAATTTTACTCTTGTTGATATTGGCTTAACTACTTAATTGCTACCTAACTTTTAACTTCACATCAAAAAAGTAAAACTTTAAAAAAACTAATTCTAAACATAAAAAGAATTGACAACTTTAATCATTCAAAAATAAAGATTAAATAAGAAGGTTATAAGTTAATTATAAAAAATGTTTAAGTACGGATGAGTTGTTAAAAATTATAAAATAATTATTTCAGAGTTTATAATAAAGATAATAATTTTTTTTATTTTAATCAATTATAAAACAATCATTTCGGACCACCTTGAGGGCACACTGATTGACGGTACCATGTCATTGTCCATCGGAGGGTTGTGGTGGGCATTAGTTTTCGTGAAACCTCCTTTGGGAAGAAAACCATGGCTTCAAGAAGTTTAGATATTTCCTCCGATTCAAGATTTGACATGAATAACCTACAATACAGGGAACCATAGACAACTTGAAAATCATATAGGGTAACCACCAACCAGAGTAGGATTGGATTATGCCACCCATGGCATGATACGGCTCAGACCCATATGGGTTGGGTTAGATACGGTTCCATACTACTACAGTATCAGACCGTATCGGCATGGTTCAGTAAATCATGCTGTGTTGGGCTCAAAAAATTTTTATCGCTGGCTCGGCACTGTACGACACAGACCCACATGTGGGCAGGGATCATGCCTGGCACAGCCCATGTGGGCTTGGGCATGCCATGATGGGCCGTGCCAAGCATGGCATGGCTCGGGCTCGGCATGGCTCGTAGCCCATATTTTGGGCTACGGACCGTATTGGATCTGAATTTTTTTTTTTACCGTGCCTGGTATGACCCATTTATTATTGAGCCATGCCAGACATGATAACTTTAGAGGCATCATGGATCTGAGCGTGAGTGCCCACCTTTATCACCAACCGTATATCGTTTCGATAACTCAAGAATCATTTATGATAGTTAATCATATTTGGTTTTGGCAATATGAAAACCATACGTAGTAATTATATTAAGCGGTGCACGATAAGATCTGATGAAGTGTCGAAGGATTTACCCATGGGGTTTGTCGATTGAGGTCGAATTATGGGAACTCCGCCTCTTTTAAACGCATCACCCTCCATCAAAACCCATGTTTCGTTGCGAATCAAAAGCAATCTTCGCTCTGCCGCTTCAAGACAAGGTTGTGTTAGTTGTATTGAAGGATTTGTCAAATTTATAGCTAGGGGAGGATGCTTCGGTTCGGCGCGAGTCGATCACGATGAAGATAGAAGCAAGAAAGCATGCATCTTCGAGTTCAACACCTGTTTAAAGAAACTTGCCGTCTCCTCATAGAAGTCACTCACGACCTCTGTTTTGTCAACAATGATGCCATCTTAAACCTTAGGTAGTGTTTGATAGGAAAAATATTATTCATGGATAAGTGTATGGGATAGAGTTTATCCCTTGGTTATCCCTAGAGATATCCCTTAGCTATTCCATTGATCATATCAAATGCAAAAAGGTAAATCCATAGGATAACCTTTTTTACTCTTATTTGGAGGGATAACCAGCTATTCCTATATTTTCTAGAGAATAAATTGAGGGGATATCCTATGGTTAACCATGGATTATCCCTTTGGTTAACTTTATCTCTACTATCCCTTATAGTTATGGCTTTTAGGAATAAGAGGGAATATCCCCTCTTATCTCATATTTCAAACACTACCTTAAGGATAGTGTGGAGACACTCGCAACCCCCGACCTCCTTCTCTTTATTCAAGAATTCTTCAAGAATAGTGTCGAGACACTCAAATTCCTCGTCGCCATCAAACAATGCCATTGTAGAGATCATGAAGCCGAATTTATCATCAATTCTGCTATACAATTCTTTGACCAGAAGGAATTCTCGTTCGTCAAATTGAGAGATCTCAGAGCGTTAGAGGATCCATTCACATCAAGGTTTTTCACCGAACTTTCGTCGATATGCCAGCACCAATGGTCAACACTATTCTCTTTGAATTGCAGGAAGCACGAGATTAAGTAGACGGTCCACCGTTTAGAACTTATCATCCCATTCCAAAGCCTAAATCATTGCAATTTAATAAGATGATCAATAAAGAACCTGAATAATCTTTCTTTATTATAAAGCAACTCTCTTAATACAAGGTATTGACGCCGAGTCATTTTCCTTGAACGCCAGAGAAACGGAGATCCTCCTCGTCGAACTCCTGCAAAAAAAGTCCCCGGAGACCAGATGTTCCGGTGGGGACCCTCCGACGCTCAAGTCAGTCACTCGTGAACAGACAAGAGTTAGCTAGCAGAGAAAAGCTAGAGAGTTAGGGTTTAGAATCCTTCCCTCGTTATAAGTGGGAGCTTTTATACATGTTCCAATATCTCCCTCCCTCATGCTTCCAGAAGATTCATGATTCCGAGATACTGTTATCCGTTAATGGACAAAAAGGCAAGGTTGAAAGTGACGGGTCGTGGGCATGTCAGAGGTGTCCTGCTTCCTTCGCCACCTGCCAATACGGTATTATGCGTGTCGGGTGGCTATGGTTGCACCAGGCGCGCGCCGTTATGAGGAATGGCCATATGCAGCCGCGGGCGAGCGGTGGATCGTACTCCGTAGCGGGACATGGCCATACGTGGTTGCAGGCAAGTGGTGGACCACATGCCGTAACGGTATGGCCATGCTCTCTTACGGGTGCGTGGTAGGCCATACGTCTTAATGGGGGCATGGCGATGCACTGTAGCAGGCGAGTAGTGGACCACGTGGGCGTGCCAGGTGGCTCGTAGCTATAAGCTGTTGTTCCAAGGGCCAGACCATGACGGATGCCAAAGGCCGAGGCTGAAGCTCGGGGCTGAAGGAAGCGGGCCTCGGAGGTTGAATGGTGCCTCGGAGGCCGAAGCGGGACGTCGTCAGTCTCCTTTACCATTAACCCTAACGGTGCTGGATCAGCCATATAGATGCCCCCTCGCCCCTGAGACGGAGCGGGTCCACCCTGGCGAAGCGAAAGGGCTGTTACCTTTCCAGTGGCTTATCCTCGTTGCTGCCAACTGCTCCCGGACACGTGTTTCTGAATGCTACGATAACTTAGCGCGGGGGACTTGGGGGATGTGAAGGGGCAGTCGCTAATGTCCGTCTGATCTGTTGCGATCGCCCTTGAGACGGGATCGTCCTTTTGAAATTCGCAAAAAGCGGCCGCCATCATTGCCATCATGGTGCTGACGTCAGCGGTGTCCCATCATTGGCTAAAGGTGGTTTGTTCCACGCGCCGGACGCCTGCCGAGGCAGCCCAACCTATAGCGGGAGTCTGCGTGGCTGGCAAATCGAGACGGGACGATTTGAAACTTGACAAAACCCGAGCGAAGGCTGAATACTCGTTACTTAGCTTCAGTTATCTTCTTCCTCTGGTCCTCTGCTCCCTCTGCAACCTGAGAATCGCCCCCCGCCATTTCTTTCTCCAGGTCAGCCCTCTGTCCTTCCGATTTTTCCTTCTTCTTTCCCAAACTTTTGCCATGGCCTCCTCACCATCTTGGACTTCTTCTGCTCCTTCCGACAACCGTATTTCTCCCTCGAGGCTTCATGCCTCTCCATCTCCTTCTTCTTCATGGTCCTCCGATCCAGAGGACCGTCTTCCTTGTCCCAACGACCGGTTGCAGCCAGGGCTCCTGCAAGGGGATGCTCGGCGGCGACCGGCCGGGTCCCAGCGAGGAGGCACCAGGCGATGGCTGGCACCTCCACAAGGGCGGGGGTGGACTCTCCGACGGAGACCGCCTCCACAGTAACAGGCCAAGACTTAGCAAAGATTAGGGCCCGTTACTAGGTACCCCGAGACGTCGGGCTCTTCCTTCCAACCCATGGTGACAGGGTGGTCTCCTCCCGGTCCGGCAGAGTGGCCGTTTACGAATATCGCTTAGGTTAGGGCTTCGTCTATCCTTTCACCCCTTTTTCACCAACCTTTTAGACTATTATTCCTTAACTCCTACTCAGCTGGTCCCGAACTCCCTTCGGACCATTTGTGTCTTTCTTATCCTTTGTCACCACCTCCAAATCACCCCCCGACTCTCTCTTTCGTTTCTTTTATACCCTCAGGCAGCAGAGGGGTCGGTGGCTATTCCAGCCCCGACCCGGTCGCGTCCTCAAGTTACTTCTCCCTTCCTCATTCAAGGGATGGAAATCACGTTTCTTTTTGTTGACCTTGATCAAGTCAAGTCCCGGTGGGGGGATCCCGACCTCCGACCAAACATGAACTCCACCATCCTCCCAGGAGATCAAGAAGCACTAGGGCAACTGTTGACTGCCGACATCCCCAGATACAACTTGCTACTGTTGAAGCACAACCTCCGGCTGGCTGGCCTCACCATACAGAGCGGTGAGTAATAGACGCCCCAGCACTTAGCCAAATTGCCCTTTCCTCCTCCTCTCTTCTCTCTTTCTCTCTTTTTTTTTCTTTTTTTTTATTGACTCCAACTGATGTTGTGCAGCAATGAAGCCTCCGACCGCCATGGTTAGGAAGGCCGCAGTCAAAAGGATGAGGGCCCGGGGCGACCCGAGAGAGGGGCAGCAGGCGTCGGCCCCGAAGCGTCTTACTGTGAGGGTATCTCCGCCGGCCGAGCAGTGTAAGTCTCCACCAGTCCCGCAGGTGGATCTGACGGTTGATACTCCGCCAGAAGGGGCAAGGGCCGAAGGGGCGACGACGGAGGAGCCGACAACGATGGAGCCGGCGGTGATGGAGCCCTTGGCTCCCCACAAACCAACCTCAGCCGAAGCAGACATGAGTTGGGGGAAGGGCCGTCAAGGGCGGCGAGTCCACCCCCCGAACAGATACCGACGAGCAGCCCACCGCGTGCCAAGCCGGAGCACATCGGAAACGTCGAGGGGAGCAGGGCTGTGCCGACCCCTCGCGGGTTCTCTTTAATAAACGATGGGCGCCGGGCTGAACAACTCATGTCCCACGTTGTTCAGCCCGACATTCAGGAGGAGCTCCGAAATCTGGGAGTGAATAGGTTCTTCCGGGAGGTCTTCTCAACCCTCGTCCGAGTAAGTAGCTTTTCCTTTGCCATTGATTTAGAGCTCTTAAATAATTTGCATAGCTGACACCTTGAGCGCAGGTGACCAACTTCTTTGTGCTTGCTCGGGAGACCATCGACGAGGGGGAAGCTGTCACCCGCCAAGTCCAACAGGATGACGAGGACGCCCAGGCCCAATCCAAGGCTGCAGAGAAGGCCTTGGAGTTGGTAAGGGCCGAGTGCACCGACAAAGTAAAGGAGGCTGAGAGTAGAGCCGAGGCCGAGGCCGACCGATGGCGGGCAGCGCTCAACCAGCTCACAGAGGCCAAGGGCGCGATTGAAGCCCGAAACCTCCATATAGCCGACTTGAACCCGACCATTCAGGAGGCCGAGCATCGGGCGAAGCGGGCTGAGGAAGAGGTGAAGGCCATGGAGGCCGAGAGGGCGGTGGCAGCCTCTCTGGCGGTGGAGATGGAGACCCGAGCCGCTGAGGTGGAGGCAGCCGCCGAGGCTAGGGTTGCCGCGGCCGTGGAGAAGTTCAAGGCATCGGAGCACTTCACCCACGAGCTGATTGAAGCTAATGCAGATTTCTACGTCCAGGGGTTTGACGATGCCAAGGAGAAAGTTGCCCGAGTTTGAACCTCCCCCAGGTCATGGACATCGAGCCAGACCAAGAGTCCGATGAGACCTCGGATGGCGAGCCCGCGACCGGACCTTGATTTTGTAGTTCATTTTTGTTTTTGCACTAAGTCCGACTTGGTCGGAATTTTGTATACACTAATGTTAATGAAGTATAATTTTTCTATCAATGAAAGTTCTAACTATGATCTCTTCTCTGAGTCCCTGGGTCGCTGATGTGGGACCCTTAAGGGCTTTGTCAGCACCGAGGGGCAGCTTTTATTTTTCATGCAACTTCAACTTAGTCATATAGGGCAGGACCCTTTTGGGAGAGCTAAGGGATACGGGTCGTGTCTGCCCCCCAGGGACTCGGGCTTTCGAGTACTGATGAAACATCGATCTTAGGCCACCGAGAATGACTCGGACTTCTGAGCACCGATGGAACGTCGGTCTTGAACTGCCGAGGATGACTCGGGCTTCTTGAATCCGATGGTACATCGGATCTTCGATGCCAATGGTACATTGGGCTTTTTGTTGAGAGCCGATGGTACATCGGTCTGCCAGTGGTACACTGAGCTTTCCATGCTGAGCCTGGTCTCGGGTTTTTTGAATCCGATGGTACATCGGGTCTTCGTTGCCAATGGTACATTGGGCTTTTTGAATCCGATGGTACATCGGGCCTTCGTTGCAATGGTACATTGGGCTTTTTGAATCTGATGGTACATCGGATCTTCATTGCCAATGGTACACTGGGCTTTTTGTCGAGAGCCAACGGTACATCGATCTGCCAGTGGTACACTGGGCTTTCCATGCCGAGCCTGGCCTCGGGCTTTTTGAATCCGATGGTACATCGGGTCTTCGTTGCCAATGGTACATTGGGCTTTTTATTGAGAGCCAATGGTACATCGGTCTGCCAGTGGTACACTGGGCTTTCCATGCCGAGTCGGGCATCGGGCTTTTTGAATCCGATGGTACATCGGGTCTTCATTGCCAATGGTACATTGGGCTTTTTGTTGAGAGCCGATGGTACATTGGTCTGCCAGTGGTACACTGGGCTTTCCATGCCGAGTCGGGCCTCGGGCTTTTTGAATCCGATGGCACATCGGGTCTTTGTTGCCAATGGTATATTGGGCTTTTTGTTGAGAGCCGATGGTACATCGGTCTGTCAGTGGTACACTGGACTTTCCATGCCGAGCCTAGCCTCAGGCTTTTTGAATCTGATGGTACATCGGGTCTTCGTTGCCAATGGCACATTGGGCTTTTTATTGAGAGCCAATGGTACATCGGTCTGCCAGTCGTACACTGGGCTTTCCATGCCGAGTCGGGCCTCAGCTTTTTGAATCCGATGGTATATTGGGTCTTCATTGCCAATGGTACATCGGGCTTTTTGAATCCGATGGTACATCGGGCCTTCGTTGCCAATAGAACATTGGGCTTTCGTTGCCAATGGTACATTGGGATTTTGTTGAGAAGCTGAGATGCTTAAACCTCTGTTTATTAGTTTCAAGTGCGGGGCAGGAGCCCCAAGAGAATACAATCGTAAAATTTCATGTAAAGAAAGAGTACGCTACTGATAATACCGATGGAGGTTGTTGGCGTTCCACGTCCGCGAGAGCGGCTTTCCGTCCAGCTCTTCTATTTTATACGCTCCATGGCGGAGTGCCTCGGTGATCCGGTAGGGTCCTTCCCAGTTCGGCGCTAGCTTGCCCCCTTCCGTCGGTTTTGAGTTTTCAGCTCGACGAAGGACGAGGTCCCCCGGCAAGAAGGTCCTTGGGCGAACGCGAGCGTTGTAATATCTAGCCGCTCGCTGTCGGTAGGCTGCCATTCGGAGTTGTGCTCGGTCCGTACCTCTTCCACCATGTCGAGGCTGGCCCGCAACTGGTTCGGGTTGTCTTCCTCGCTGTAGGCTTCCACTCTGGGGCTCGGGGCACCGATCTCTACAGGAATGACTGCTTCGGATCTGAAGACGAGGTTGAAGGAAGTTTCTCTAAAGGGGCCCGTGGCATTGTGTGGTAGGCCCATAGCACATTGTGGAGCTCCTCCACCCACCGTCCTTTGCAGTCATCTAGCCGGGCTCTCAGTCCTTGGAGAATGATGCGGTTGGTCACCTCGGCCGTTCTGTTGGTCTGAGATGCCCTACAGAGGTGAACCGCTGATGGATGCCGAGCTCGGTGCAGAATCCTTGGAAGGGTGCGTTGTCGAACTGCCGGCCGTTGTCGGTGATCAGAGTATGCGGTAGCCCGAACCAGCTTATTATATACTTCCAGAAGAAAGCCCTCACCTTGCCCTTGGTGATCTTGGCAAGCGCCTCAGCCTCGATCCATTTGGTGAAGTGGTCGACTACCACTAGCAGGAACTTACGCTGGCCGAAGGCAGGAGGGAATGACCCTAAGATGTCCATCCCCCACTGGGCGAAGGGCCAAGGTGCCTCCAGAGGTCAGCTGAGATGTCGGCTGCCGCTGGATGTTGGCATGGCGCTGGCAGCTATCGCACTTCTTGACAAGCTCGGTCGCATCCTCCTTATGGTCAGCCAATAATACCCCTGCCGCAGGGCCTTATACGCTAGGGCTCTGCCCCCCAGATGACTCCCGCATATGCCTTCATGGATTTCTCAAAATATAGTCAGCTTCAACAGGCCCGACGCACTTGAGGACCGAGTATGAGAATGATCTTCGGTAGAGCTTCTCGTCCATCAATAGGAACTTCGGGGCCTGTCGCCTGAGCAGTCTGGCCTCACCAGGTCTTCAGGGAGGGTGTCGTCAGTGAGATATCGGACATAAGCGTCCATCCAGGAAGGCTCCTGCTCGATCGGCATTGCCTCCTCCACTGCCGCTTCAATGCTTGGGACTTGCAGGTGCTCACGTACGTCCTTCCCAAGGTCCCATCGGTCGAAGTGGCCAAGCAGGACAACGCATCGGCCCTGGCATTTTCTGCCCGAGAATGTAGCTGACGTGGAAATATGCAAATCGAGAGGCTTGAGATTGCACTTTGCTCAATAGCGGGACATGGTCAGGTCTCTAGCCTCGTACTCCCCAGCGACCTACCCGGAGACAAGCTGGGAGTCCGTGAAGGCCCTCAGACGCTCCGCACTGAGCTCCTTGGCTAGTTTCATCACTGCCAGCAAGGCTTCATATTCCGCTTGGTTGTTCGTGATTGGGAACAAAAACCGGAGGCATACTCTACCACCTCCCTCTCGGGACTCGCAAGAATAAGTTCAGCTCACTCCCTTGAGAATTTACTGCTCAATCCATATGAAGGATCCAGTCTTCTTTCTCCACCCCCTCGGCCGTAGGGGACTCCATGTGCGCCTCCGAGTGTAACTCCTCCGGACGCTCCTCTGCCAAGTGCACTCAACCAGAAAGTCGGCTAACACCTGGGGCTTCATTGCAGTCCTTGGCCGAATGGATAAATCAAACTCCCCCAACTTGATGGCCCATTTGGCCAGCCGACTGGAAGTGTCAGGACAGACAGAATAGTCTGAAGTGGTTGGTCCGTGAGCACTACGATCGGATGAGCTTGGAAGTAGGGCCGGAAGCGCTGGGCTGAGATCATCAGGGTGAAGATGATCTTCTCGGTCTTAGAGTATCTCATCTCAGCACTATAAAGCACTTTACTGGTGTAGTAGACCAGCTTCTACACCCATCGGTATCCATACGGACAAGCATGGAGCTGACGGCCTCGGGGGAAGCTGCTAGATAAAAAGAGTTCCTCCTCGCTCCTCGGCTTAGACAACAGTGGAGGAGTAGATAGAAATTTCTTCAGCTCCTCGAAAGCTTCCTCACACTCCTTCGTCCACTCAAAGATGTTGACCTTGCGCAGTGCCTTAAAGAAGGGCAGACACCGCTCTGTCGACCTTGACATGAAGAGGCTCAGGGCTACCACCCTTCGGTCAGGTGCTGCACCTCCTCTTATTAGCTGGGGGCCTCATATCCAGGATGGCTCGGATTTTGTCTGGATTGGCTTCAATTCCTCGTTGCATCACCATGAAGCCCAGGAACTTGCCTGCCGCAACCCCGAAGGCGCACTTGCGGGGGTTCAGCCTCATTCGGTACGACGTAGGTTGGCGAAGGTCTCCGCAAGGTTGGCAATATGGTCCATGGCATGGGTGCTCTTGGTCAGCATGTCATCCATACACCTCCATATTGTGTCCGATCTGGTTCTCGAAAACTTTGTTCATCAACCTTTGGTAGGTGGCCCTTGCATTCTTCAACCTGAACGGCATCACCTTATAGCAGTATATCCCCTTCTCGTGATAAAGGAGGTCGCCTCTTCATCAGCCAGGTTCATCCTAATCTGATTGTACCCCAAGAATGCATCCATGAAGCTGAGGGTCTCGTGGCCGGACGTAGCATCTACCAGCTGATCGATCCGAGGCAGCGGGAAGCTGTCCTTGGGGCACGCCTTATTGAGGTCGGTGAAGTCCATGCACATCCTCCAACTCCCACTAGTCTTGCGGACCATTACTACATTCGCCAGCCAATCGGGGTAGTGCACCTCGCGAATGTGTCCGGCCATTGTCAACTTGCGCACCTCTTCGTCTATGGCCTGTCTGTCTAGAGCAAAGCTCCTCTTCTTCTACCGAATAGGTCGGCACTCCAGCCTGATATTGAGTTGGTGGGTAATCACCTCCTCCGGAATGCCTGGTATGTCGGATGCCGACCAGGCAAAGATATCGGCATTGGCTCGCAGGAAAGCAAGGAGCTGGCTGCGAGCCTCCTACGGAAGCAGAGCCCCTATTTGAATGATCCGCGCCGGATCCTCCCCCAGGGGGAAGGACAATAATGCTCGGCCGGCTCTTTCCTCCTTTCTGAGTCTCGGGAGTCCAGCGCTTCTGGTGTAGGTATGGGCATCACCCCCTGAGGACTAGGGGCCATGTGGTAGCACAGTGGTGGTGGGTTCTGCTCCCCGCGCATCTCCCCAACCCCCTCGCTGGTTGGGAATCTCACTAGGAGCCTTTTGGTGGAGATTACGGCATCCAAAAGGTTAAGTCCGGGCCTTCCAAGATGGCATTGTAGGCGAGAGGCACCCGGACCACCAAGAAGCTCATGAAAACTGTCTTTGACGCGGGGTCGTGCCAGCCGTGATAGGAAGAGTGATCTCCCCCTCGACCTTCATGGAATCTCCAGTGAATCCCATCAGGGGCGTGGTGACAGGCCGAAGCAGGTCGGGTGACAGGTTCATGCGAACAAAAGCATCATAATTCAAAACATCTACCGAGCTCCCACTATCAACCAAATCCTTTTTACAGAGTGTTTTGCTATCGTCATAGACACAACGACGCTATCATCATTCTTATTGACCACCCCCTCTAGGTCCATTTTAGAAAAAGGGATTACAGAATCTAACTCTCCCCCTCCCTTTGGCCTCTTGGGTGGGCTGCCTGCCCCCCAGGAAATCATCGTCACCATCTTCTCGTTGGAGCATTGTCGATCATGGGGGCGGCGGCGCTGATGGGCCAGGAGCTCCCGAGTTGTTCCTTGAATGAACTTCCCCAGGTGGCCACGCTGGATAAGGTATCGCCTTCTTCAGCTGGCGACAGTCGTCGGTGTCGTGGCCATGATCCCGATGGTGTGGCAGTAGAGGCTCTTGTTCGGGGATCTTTGGGTTCATTAGAGGAGGGCGCTGAAGATAGGGTTCGCCCTCGATCTCGAGCAGGATGTGTGATATCGAGGCGAGCAGGGAGTGTAGGGCCCGTCTCTCGGTGCAGGAGCTCAGGATGTTGTCTGGTCGGCGAGGAGGCTCAGGCCTCCTGGGGCGAGCTTCAGCATGCTCTGGTCGGGCCAGCTTCTTGGTGGTGCTTCTGCTAGCCTCGCACCAGGAGGAGTCGGCCTCGTTAGCGCGGATGTACTTCTAGGCCTGGCTCAGGAGCTCGGCGTAGGAGCCGGGCGCTTCTTGTCGATGGAGTATGCAAAGCGGGAGGGGCGGAGCCCTCGCTTTAATGCTAGGGTGGCCACGGAATCCTCGGTTGTAGACCTCCAGGGCTGCCTCCTTGAACCGAGCGACGTAGTCCCAGGGACTCGCCACTCTTCTGCTGGACGGAGAAGAGACTGTCTGCCACCCTTGGGATCTTTCGACAGCATCAAAATGGGCCAAGAAGGCCCTCTCCAGCTGGCGGAAGGAGTCGATACTTCGCAGCGGCAGGTGGGAGTACCAAGCTCGAGCAGCTTTCTTCAAAGTGGCGGGGAAGGCGATGCATAGAAGCGAATCGGTTGCCTACTGGACCTGCATGAGGACCTTATAACTTTCTAAATGGTCCAAGGGGTCCGTGGTCCCGTCATATGGGTCCAGCTAAGGAAGGCGGAACCGAGTTGATATCGGCTCCTCTATGATCCGATGGGACAGCGTAGCCGGCTGTCGTAGTCCGCCTATGGTGGGTTGGTGATCCGGCGGCTGAGCTCCTCCAATCGCTGGTTATACTCATCGAGCCGACGCTCAGCTCGGCGGGCTATTCTGCAATCGAAGGACCCCTCCCTCGAGGAATCCGAGGAGGGAGAAGAGCGGTGGTGATGCTGACGAAGGCACTACACCTCCCTCCCATGCCGCCGCTTGGGAGATGCACCAGCGCGGCGAGAGAGTGACCGGGGCCTCTTGGAGGCTTTGCGGTGGTGAGGCTTGGGCGAAGCATGGTGATGGCAAACTTCTCTGGCAGGAGACCTTCTTGGAAAGAGTGCTGGCTGGGTTGGATGACTCCTGGCACTGACGGGAGGGGCTCCATTGCTGCGCAGCCACCGCCTAATGCTGCAGGCCTTGAACCACCATTGCCAAAGATTAGACTTGCGCGGCGAGGGCGGCAAGCCGGTCTTCTTGAAGCTGCTGCAGTGGTGCAGGGATCAGCTAGGGGAGCTGAGGGGCCAATCGCCAGCGGATCAGCCCCTTGACGCTGCCCCCCAGCGTGACTGGTGGAGACCTGTCGCGCACGGGTCGTCACCATTGCTTGAGAGCTCGGGGAAAAGAAGTTGTCGCTGATAGGTTGAAGCTTTTCTCTTCTTCCCCCTACCTGGCGCGCCAATCTGTTGACGCCGAGTCACTTTCCTTGAACGCCAGGGAAACAGAGATCCTCCTCGCCGAACTCCTGCAAGAAAAGTCCCCGAAGACCAATGTTCCAATAGGGACCCTCCGACGCTCAAGTCAGTCACTCGTGAACAGACAAGAGTTAGCTAGCAGAGGAAAGCTAGATAGTTAGGGTTCAGGATCCTTCCTCGTTGTAAGTGGGAGCTTTTATACCTGTTCCAAGATCTCCCTCCCTCATGCTTCCAGAAGATTCATGATTCCAAGATACTGTTATCCGATAACGGACAAAAAGGCAAGGTTGATAGTGACGGATCGTGGGCATGTCAGAGGTGTCCTGCCTCCTTCGCCACCTGCCAATACGGTATTATGCGTGTCAGGTGGCTATGGTTGCACCAGGCGCACGCCGTTATGAGGTATGGCCATATGCAGCTGCGGGCGAGCGGTGGATCGTACTCCATAACGAAACATGGCCATACATGGTTGTAGGGAAGTGGTGGACCACATGCCGTAACGGGGTATGGCCATGCTCTGTTACGGGTGCGTGATGGGCCATACGTCTTAATGGGGCATGGCGATGCACTGTAGCAGGCGAGTAGTGGACCACGTGGGCGTGCTAGGTGACTCATAGCTATAAGCTGTCCCAAGGGCCAAACCATGACGGATGCCCAAGGCCGAGGCTGAAGCTCGAGGCTGAAGGAAGCGGGCCTCGGAGGTTGAATGGTGTCTCGGAGGCCGAAGCGGGCCTCGGAGGTTGAATGGTGCTTCAAGGCCGAACGGGACGCTGTCAGTCTTCTTTACCGTTAACCCTGACGGTGCTGGATCAGCCATATCACAAGGCAAATTATATGAACGAAAATCAGGTACTTGAGCACTAGCCGATGTGTTAATGCAAATTCTACAATTAGAACTTATCTTTCCATTCCAAAGTCTGCATCATTGTAGTTTAGCAAGATGATCAATAAAGAACCTAAATAATCTTTCTTTGTTACAAAGCAACTATCTTAGTATAAGATAAATTGATATGAACGAAATTCAGGTACTTGAGCCCTAGCCCCTCCTACTTCTCACTCTGCATCATAAAACCCACCATCACCATCAAAAGCCTAACCCTAACCACCTCTACGACGATCCAAAGTTTGATTTCTTCCCCGAATTTAAGAGATCAGTGGAGAGTTCCTTACATTTTCATCGGATTAGCGGTTGGATTCGGCCATCTTCAAGCAACTCCACTCGATTGATCTAAAGAACCCTTGCTTCAAACCCAAGCGAGAGGGAGTAGCGAGAAATAAAGACACAAATCGGAATCCACAAAATAGAAAGATCAATGGAGGCCATCATGAAAGAAAAGTCCCCTCTTGCAGATGGTTCTCTCTTTTTGACTTTCCATTTACTTCTCATCGGAGGATGTGGTGAGAAACTCGTGCGAACCTCATCGAGTTAGCAACTTCTTTTGGAACCATCTGATATGGCATAAATTTTAGCCTCAAAGCTCGTTCAGGTCCCGACGGAGGGCTGAATTGGGAACCAGCTCAAAGGACTCGAGTGGATGGCATTTCATATGTGTAGAGGACAAGGCATGAATCGGACCACCTTAAGACAGTGATTGATGGTGCTACGTTATTGTTCATCGGAGGATTGTGGTGGCCATTAGATTTCATGAAAATCTTTTTGATATTTTTTATCCTCAAAATTATAACTTAAAGAAATATATCTAAAAAAATTTAACCAGAGAGGATAACCCATAAATAATTAAAGTTATTCTTGATGCAAAGTTGTAATTTTAAAAAGATGCTTATTTCTCGTCTATCCTCTGAATAAATGCTATTCTATATATTTATATGATAGCTTTTGAAAGTCAAACACTACCTAATAATATAGTTTCGACAATATAGGAACCATACATGGTAACCACCAACTGTATATCGTTTCGACAACTGGAGAATCATTTATGATAGTTAATCATATTTGATTTCGGAAATATAAAAACCATACAAAGTAATCATATTAAGCAGTACACGATAAGGTAGTTGAAGTTCGCAGGATTTCTATATGGGGTTTTTCGAGTTGAGGTCAAATTATGGGAACTATGCCTTTTTTAAATGCATCACCCTCCATCAAAAGCCCATGTTTCGTTGCGAATCAAAAGCAATCTTCGCTCTACCGTTTCAAGACAAGGTTGTGTTAGTTGTATTGAAGGATTTGTCAAATTTACAGCTATGGGAGGATGCTTCGGTTTGGTGCGAGTCAATCACGATGAAGATAGAAGCAAGGAAGCATTCATCTTCGAGCTCAACACCTGTTTTAAAGAGACGAGAAGTCACTGGCGACCTTCGTTTCATCAACGATGATGCCATCCTGAACCTTAAGGATAACATCTCTTCCCACCCCGACATTCTTCTCTTTATTCAAGAATTCTTTAAGAATAGTGTCAAGACATTCGAATTCCTCGGCGCCATCAAATAATGCTGCTGTAGAACTCACAAAGTCGAATCTATCATCAACTCTGCCATACAATTCTTTGACTAGAAGGAATTCTCCAAATCGTTTGTCAAATTGAGAGATCTCAGAGCATTAGAGGATCCATTGACATCGAGATTTCTCATCGAGCTTTCCTCGATGTGCCAGCACCACAGCCAACACTATTCTCTATGAATTGTAGGAAGCATGAGATTAAGCCGAAGGTCCACCGTTTAGAACTTATCATCCTGATGTGGCTGATCAAGCCAAACGACCCACAAGATGAAGGGACCACGAACCGATGTCGCACGGTTTGGCGCATTCCAATCCTTTGGCATTGGGCTCATCCCGTCTCCGGCCATCTCAACCTCAGCATCGGCTGCGGCCCATCTTGGTCTTGGTGTCGGCCTCTGCATCGGCCACAGCCCATTTCGGCCTCGGCCTCGGCATCGCGGCCCATCTTGGTCTGGTGTCGGCCTCTGCGCCGGCCATGGCCCATTTCGGCCTCGGCGTCGGCCACGGCCCATCTTGGTCTTGGTGTCGGCCTCTGCGTCAGCCACGGCCCATTTCGGCCTCGGCATCGGCCGCGGCCCATCTTGGTCTTGGTGTCGGCCTCTGCGTCGGCCACGGCCCATTTCGGCCTCGGCGTCGGCGTCAGCCTCGGCGTCGGGCCTCGGCGTCGGGCCCCAGTGTCGGCTTCGGCGTCGGGCCTCCTCGCGTTGGCCTTGATGTCGGGCCTCGGCGTCGGCCTTGGCGTCGAACTCGGCGACGGCCATCCTCGGCCAAGCTTCGTGGCCCACTTCCCTGAGAATGGCGGATTGCTCCGCCACGAGCATGCCCGGCGACGTGTGCGACGAACGTGCCTCCCCTTGACGCCACTAACGATGGGTTCGGCCACGTCCAACCCCACTACCCGTCCTTTGCGGCACATCGAAGACCAGAAACCAACAACCATCCAAAAAGGATTCGACTGTTACAAACGAAGAGTAAGAGGGATCCCCCAAGGTATATAAAGCCCTCAGCCCTCGAGGTAGGGGATTCAAGCTCTACTTGATCATTAAAAAATCCCTACTCTCCAAATCACTAACTTGGGCGTCGGAGGGTCCCCGCCGGAACCACCGGCACGGGCTTTTCTTGCAGATTCCCGATTGAAGGAGATGGCCCCTTCATCCCCTCGAGGGCCTGCGAGGCTTTTCGCTCACCTGAGGCTCATCAAAAGTGATTTGGCGGCAACAGATTGGCACGCCAGGAAGGGGGAGTGAAGCGCGTAGAGAAGAAAGTAACAGACGCGAACCAGTAAGCTCCCCATTTACAACCCCCCACTCCTCCTAACCAGAGGGAGAAATGGTGGTAACCCGTGCTCAAGAAGCTTCCACTAGCCTGGCTGGGCGGCACAGGTAAGGGCCGAGCAGCCGGAGGCTCTCCTGCTGGTTCATCCCTCACGACCACACCAAGGTGATAGGGTCACCACCCTCGCCCAGGAGGTGCGGTCCCTTGCAGCGGTGATCCGCGAACTCCAGCAACAATCGGGCTGCTCAACCTCTACCGCCACCCCAGTCTTTGGGAGAAGTGGCAGCATAGCCTAGCCAACAGTCCGCCCGTGGGCGACACCCACGGCGGGAGGCTCACCCCGACGGGACGTCCCTACGGGGAGGAAATCATCAAGCAGTCCCTCTACCCGACGGTCCGGGACAAGGCTCCGGGAAGGGTGTAGCCCGTCGACACTATCCCTCTCCTCTCTCTACTTCATCAGGGGAAGAGTCCACTGGCGAGAGGATCCACCTCCGCGCAAGAAGCGCTGGAGGAACGCTACCGGCGCTTGGAGGAGCTCAGCCGACGACTGACCAATCAATCGAAGGCGAAGTACGACAGCCCCCTCCTTTGACTAGGCGGATCATGGAAGAACCCGTCCCTTCCCGATTCCGCCTTCCTCAGCTAGATCCCTATGACAGCACTGTCGATCCCTTGGACCATCTGGAAAGTTATAAGGTGCACATGCAAGTCCAGGGGCATCAGATACTCTTTTGTGTATGGCCTTCCCAGCCACTCTACGAAGGCTGCGAGGGCTTGGTACTCCCGTTTACCTCCCCACAGTATCAGTTCATTTCGACAGTTGGAGAGCTTTTCTCGCCCACTTTGATGCGAGCCGACGGATCCCTCGGGTGGCCGACAGCCTCTTTACCATCCGATAGAAGAGTGGAGAGACTCTTCGGGACTTTGTCGCCGCTTCAAAGAGGCGGCAATGGAGGTTTACCATCTCGATGACTCGGTGGCCACTTTGGCCTTGAAACGTGGGCTCCATCCTTCCCACTTCGCATACTCATTGGACAAGAAGCCCCCGAGTTCATATGCTGAATTGCTGAGTCGAGCTCAGAAATACATCCGTGCTGATGAGGCCGACTCCTCTCGGCGGAAACTGATGAGGGTCCTAGCAAAAAGCGAGCCCTATCAGAGTCTGGTGGGCCTCATGCAAAGAAGCCCGAGCTCTTGTCGGTCAGACAATCGGCCATGGACTTTCACCCCTGCAGGTGAGCGTTACACCCCTCTATTAGCCTCGATTTCTCACATTCTTATGGACATCGAGGTGAATCCTATCTCAAGCGCCCCGCACCCTTGAAGCCTGGAGTTCCCCACAATAAAAATCTGTATTGTTTCCACCGAGATCACGGCCACGATACGGAAGACTGCCGACAGCTAAAGAAGGCCATAGAGGAGCTCATCCAGTAAGGCCATCTCGGTCAGTTTATCCGAAAAGGAATCCAACAGCACCAGGCCCTTCGCACCACTGGCCCAGCAAGCCATTATCGACAACACCCCGACCGAGAAGACCGTGGCGATGATCTCCTGGGGAGCAGATGGCGCTTCAAAAAGACCTCGGGGGGTGAGAGAGATAGTCCTGTAATCCTTTTTTCGAAAAGGACTTAGAGGGGATAAATAACCCAAATGATGAAAGTGTCATCGTGTCTATAATGATAGCTAAACATCATGTAAAAAGAATATTAGTTGATAGTGGAAGCTCAGCTGATATTTTGACGTATGATGTATTTGCTTGTATGAACTTGCTTTCGGACTCCCTTCGGCTAGTGACGACACCTCTTGTGGGCTTCACCGGAGACTCGGTAAAGGTTGAGGGAGAAATTACCCTTCCCGTCACGGCCGGGACTTCACCCCGCCAGAGCACGATCTTCATGAAGTTCCTGGTGGTAAGAGTTCCTCTGGCATACAATGCCATTCTCGGGAGGCCAGGCCTGAATTTGTTGGATGCCATTATCTCGACGAAGAGGCTACTTGTGCTATTTTCAACCCGTCATGGGATCGGGGAGATGAGAGGGGAAAGGAGCCCGATGCCCCTCTGCTACCACACGGCCCCTAGTCCTCAGTCGGCAGACCTTTCGCCGACTCCTGAGGTGACAGATCCGAGAGAAGCCGAGAGGAGGAGAGAACCGGCAGGACATCTATTGACTTTTCCACTAGGAGAGGACTTGACAGAACCGTCCAAATCGGAGCCTTTCTTCCTGAGGAGACGAGGAGCCGACTCCTCGGTTTCCTCCAAGCCAACTCAAATATCTTCGCATGGTCACCGACCGACATGCCAGGCATACGGCGGAGGTAATCACTCACAAACTTAACATTAAATCCAACTGTAGGGCGGTCCGCAAAAGAAGAGGAGCTTTGCCCCCGAGCGACAGAAAGCCATCGACGAGGAGGTCCGCAAACTGATCACCGCCGGCCACATTCGGAGGTCCACTACCCCGACTGGTTGGCTAATGGTGATGATTTGAAAAACCAATGGAAGCTGGAGGATGTGCATCGACTTCACCGACCTCAACAAGGCCTGCCCCAAGGATAGCTTCCCGCTCCCTAGGATCGACCAGTTAGTGGATGCCACCTCCGGCCATGAGACTCTCAGTTTCATGGATGCCTTCTCGAGATACAACCAGATCATAATGGAGCCATCAGATGAGGAGGCCACATCATTTGTGACCGAGAAAGGAATTTACTGCTATAAGGTCATGCCCTTCGGATTGAAAAATGCGGGGCTACCTATCAGCGGCTGATGAATAAAATCTTTGAAAGTTAGATCGGGCGCAATATGGAAGTATACGTAGACGACATGCTGATCAAAAGTATCCGAGTCGACGACCATATATCTGACCTGATGGAGACCTTCAGCAATCTTCGTCGGTTTCAGATGAGGCTGAACCCCCGGAAGTGTGCCTTCGGAGTCGCAGCGGGCAAGTTCCTGGGATTCATGGTGACGCAACGAGGGATAGAGGCGAACCCGGATAAGATTCAAGCTATCCTGGACATGAGGCCGCCGGTGAATAAAAAGGAAATCCAGCGTCTGACCAAAGGCTGGCAGCTCTGAGTCGTTTCTTATCCAGATCGGCTGAGCGATGCCTCCCCTTCTTCAAGGCCTTGCAAAAAGTCAACGCCTTCGAGTGGATGGTTGACTGCCAAAGGGCCTTCGAGGAACTGAAGAATTTCTTATCGACTCGCCACTATTGTCGAAACCTGTGGAAGGGGAGGATCTCTTTTTGTACCTGGCCGCTTCTCATGAGGCAGTCAGTTCCATCCTCGTCCGAATAGCCACTGAAGGATCGCAGAGGCCGGTGTATTATACCAGTAAAGTGCTTCATGACGCCAAGACCAGGTACACCAAAACCAAAAAATTATTTTTGCGCTAATAGTGTCGGCTCAACGTCTCAGGCCTTACTTTCAAGCCCACTCAATCGTGGTGCTGACGGACCAGCCCCTGAGGACAATCTTAACCCGCCTTGATACTTCCGGTCGGCTGGCAAAGTGGGCGCTCAAGTTGGGAGAATATGACCTGATCTTCAAACCAAGGTCGGCTATGAAGTCACAGGTCTTGGCGGATTTCCTGGTTGAATGCACCTGGACCAATGAGCCGGCCAAGGAGGCCCCACGAAGCCCCTGGAGGTGCCGACCACTGATCCAAGAAAGGATTGGATTCTTCACGTGGACGGGGCATCAAACTCCCAAGGGAGCGGCCGGGCTCATTCTCGGCCCCGACGGTGTAATAATCGAGTATGCTCTCGCTTTCTCTTCCCTGCCATGAACAATCAAGCCAAGTACGAAGCCTTGTTGGCCGGGATGAGGCTTGCCAAGGAACTTAAAGTAGAGCATCTCAGAGCATACACCGACTCCAACTCGTCTCGGGACAAATCATAGGAGAGTATGAGGCTCGAGATCCCATTATGTCCCGATACCTGAGCAAGGTCCAATCACAGTCCCTCCTCTTTGCTCGCTTCTGTGTCAGATATATTCCCCGGGAAGAGAATGCCCGGGCTGATGCGCTGTCCCGCTTGGCCACCTCGGCCGACGAGACCTTGGGGAGGACATACGTGGAGCATCTGCAAGTCCCGAGCATCGAGGCGGCGGAGGAGGCTTTGTTGTCGAGTAGGGGCCTTCTTGGATGAACGCCTATGTCCAGTATCTCACCGATGGTGTCCTTCCCGATGACCCCTCCGAGGCCAGACTCCTCAAGTGGTGAGCTTCCAAATTTCTGATAATGGATGGCCGCCTGTACCGAGATCCTTCTCATATCCCCTCCTCAAGTGTGTCGGTCCTGCTGCGGCCAACTACATCCTCGCGAGATTCACGAAGGTGCATGCGGGAACCATCTGGGGGGCAGAGCGCTGGCGTATAAAGCCCTTCATCAAGGCTATTATTGGCTCACCATGCGTGAAGACGCGGCCGAGCTAGTGTGAAAATGTGACAGTTGCCAACGGCATGCCAACGTCCAGCAACAGCCCACTTCTCATATGAGTCCCATCTCTGCTCCGTGGCCCTTTGCCCAGTGGGGGATGGACATTTTGGGACCATTTCCCCCTGCCTCCGGTCAACAAGGTTTTTTTGGTCGCTATCGACCACTTCACCAAATGGGTAAAGGCTGAAGCTCTAGCCAAAATAACCGAAGCAAGAGTGAGAACCTTCTTCTGGAAGTCTATAATTTTTCATTTTGGACTTCCCAACACTCTCATTATAGACAACGGCCGACAGTTCGATAATGCCCCCTTTAGAGAATTTTGTACTGAGTTAGGGATCAACCAAAGATTCACCTCTGTCGGTCACCCACAGACCAATGGGGCGACAGAGGTAACCAACCGTACTATCCTTCAGGGGCTTCGGACACAGCTCGATGACTTTAAAGGGAGATGGGTGGAAGAACTTCCCCATGTCCTATGGGCCTACCATACCACTCCGAGAACTCCAACCGGTGAAACCCCATTCAGTCTCATCTTCGGGTCCGAGGCCATCATTCCAGTGGAATTTGGGGTCCCCAGTCCCAGGGTGGAAGCCTACAATGAGGAGGACAACTCAGCCCAACTGAGGGCCAGCTTGGACCTCATCGAGGAAATGCGCGATCAAGCGCGGATCAGGATGGCCGCCTATCGTCAAAAAGCGGCAAGGTATTACAATGCTCACGTTAGACCCCGGGTGTTCCGTCCTGGAGACTTGGTCCTCCGGAAGGCCAAGGTCTCAAGGCCAACGGAGGGAGGAAAGTTATCACCCAATTGGGAGGGGCCATATCGGGTCGTGGAGGCCCTTCACCGAGGAGCTTATCGAATCAAGGAGCTTAACAGAGATCGCTCCCTGAACTTGGAATTCCGACAACCTTCGCCGGTACTATCAGTGATGTACTCGACTGGATGTTTGTAAGTTTGAATACCTCATCCTTCAATCTTATTGAAATAAAAGTGCACTTTTATGCATTACTTTGCATTGCCTCTCTATTCCATGACAATGTGGCCGAAGCCCGACTCCCGCGTCGGCACCGAATCCCGACTCTCGCGTTGGCACCAAAGCCCGACTCCCGTGTCGGCACCAAAGCCTGACTCTCGCATCGCACCGAAGCCCGACTCCGTGTCGGCACCGAAGCCCTCCCGCGTCGGCACAGAGCCCAACTTTAGTGTTGGTGCTAAAGCCAAACTCCAACGTCAGACCCTGAGCCTGGTCACAGCACCCTCAGGTCATCCTTCGGGTTGAAAGGACCCTGAGCCTGGTCACAGCACCCTCAGGTCACCCTTCGGGTTTGAAAGGACCCTGAGCCTGGTCACAACACCCTCAGGTCACCCTTCGGGGTTGAAAGGACCCTGAGTCTGGTTGGAAGACCCTCAGGTCGCCCTTAGGGGTTAAGAGGCTCTCTGGCACGATATTGAGTCACTCCCACGAGACCACATTAAATGCCCATCGGCGGAATGGCACATAATCCATATCGGCAAGGCAACATTATAAAACCCTTTGACAACATAGTGCCAAAGGCTCAGGGTCACAAGACTGTTCTAGGCCCGCTCGGTACTTACGGCTCGTCAGCAACCCGACGTCGGTGGTCAGGAATCATCGTATATTGATCCCAAAACATCTCTAGCTACCCTATAAGGGACCCCATTTCGGTCGGGTTAGTGCGATTCTATGCTCCTACGGGCACCGAAGATTGCATTGGGCTAGCAACTCGAGAAGCTAAGTACCGATAACCTTTAAAAAAAAATGGGAAGAATTTGTAGCTTCAACACGAATTTCAAAAGATACTTTCTTCTCATTAAGTACCCAAGCTCTTACAAAACGCCGACCATAGTCGAACTTGAATACATTGTTTGACAGAAACAAAACAAAAAGCCGAGACCATATTCAGTTCTTGGCTGGAGCAGCAGGTTCTGGAGGCATCCCCGTCAGCTGGAAGGGCAGCATTGTCGGCCAGAATGGAGCTGTGGTTGACCTCCCCATCCTCAAGGTCCTCGTCGGGTTCCAGGTCTTTGAGGCCATCAGTACCAATGACCCTCACGGCCTTAGCTCGGCAGTCATAAAAACCATGGAGGTAGGCGTCAGCCCCAGCTTCAGCCACCTCCTCGACGAAGACCTGAGAGCTTCGATAGCTCTCCACGGCCTTCCCCGTGGCATCGGCCGCCTTCTCCTCTGTGGCCCGAGCCCGTTTCACCTCGGCCAATCTTCTGTCGGCAGCTTTCACCGCCTCTGTGGCCTCGACAATTTTGATGTCAGCCAGGCGAGCCACCTCCTCGGCGATTTCGGTCTTCTCCTCGGCAGATTTCAGCTTGGACTTCGCTGCCTCGAGCTGAGCCTTGACGTTGGCCAATTCGCCTCAGTGGCCATCAGCTTCCCCTCGGCCGCGAGGGCACGCTCGAGGGCCTTGCGCATCTATTGTTGCGCCGCCGCCGACTTAGCTCGCGCCTGAGACCGAACTATCTCAAGCCTCTCTGCCTCCCTAGCCAGAGTCAGCTTGAGAGCATCTTCAGCTTTCGCTGCCCAATCTCGGTACTCGAAAACCTCCCGACGGACTAAGTTGGCGCTCCCCGTTGGCGGCAAGAGTCTACGTATAGTTGAAAATATTTACCACCTGCACAGCAAGACTGATGTTAGACAAGAAGAACAAGCATGGGAAGAGTGAACAGGGTCAAGATATGAACAGTCACTTACCCGAAGCAGGGCCGCCTGGCAATCCTTGAAGAGAGTACGGGAGTTGGTCCGCTTGACCTCCTCCCGAATAGCAGAAGTGGATGCCGCCGAAGTAGCTTCTCGGCGAGGTGGGGGTGGTTCATAAGAGAAGGCTGCGAAGGGATCGGCCCCAACTTGTCCCCTGTGGGCTCGGACGGCGGCGCGGGCCTCGTAGCCGACTACGGCCTTCTGCCACCTATCGACAGGCGTCCCTCCGCTGGCCTGAGGCGCATCCCTTGGGATCGGCTCAGTGGTTGGCGGGTAGGAATGCTCGATCGGCCAGCGACGTGGGCCCTTGACTCCTCGGGCGGCGTACCCATGGTCAGATCAACGAGCTCCGACGGCGGCAATGGTGTGGGAGATCGCCATGGCGACAATGGTGTAGGAGACCGCCATGGTTGTGGTATTGGTGCAGGAGATTGACGGGGTGGTGGCGATGGAGTAGGAATTCTGGGGGCATCTCGGGCGCAGGTGGCGATTGGGACTGAGGTCTCTTCCTCGATCCCTTGGCTTCAGCACCATGCCCTTTCCTTTTCTTGACCGTGGCCCTTCAGAAAGCCTCGGCTGGAATGTTGATTTTATGGTTGCACGAGAACCGGTGTCGGTAAAAAAAAAGAAAAGAAAATGAAAAATGAAATACCATCTTCGAAGAAGCCCTCACCGTCATCAGGAGCGATGCCGGCATGTCGAAGGTTGTCCTTCGATAATAGCTCTCGATAGGATGGGAGCTCAGTCACCAGGAGAAATCAAAAGCCTCCTGGTCCCTTGGCACGATTGAGAAGTTCTTGTTGGCCTCAGTGTTAGGCGTGCCCCATTCCCTTTTAACCCCGTTCACCTCGGCGAAAAAGAATCGGATTTTACCCCTTTATGGACGATGGAAGACCTAGCCTAAGGGCTCTACCCGGCCGGAGGCAAATAACCACTAGCCGACTGAGCCCGGATGGTGTAGAGACTGCGGAAGAGGGATATGTTGCTCGGGAAGCCCTGAAGGTGGGTCAACACCAAGAAGGCACAAATGGCCCTAATCGAGTTGGGAACTAGTTGGGTCGGGACCAAATTGTACCTATCTAGTAGGTTAATGATGAAAGGTGAAGGGGAAGACGAAGACCGGCCTTCAAAAACTCCTCATATAAGGCGACCCCCGAGGGGGAGAAGTCACCCTATCATTGGGTCCTGGGGCGATCAGTCGTACCCCCTCGGGTATCCTATAGGTCACCCTAAAAGCTGCAAGGTCGGTGGAGGTAATGGTGGAAACAGTCCCCTCAGGGGAACCCCGGCTTGCCCTAGAGGACGAGGCTACCCTAGAGGTGGAGCTAAAGCCACCAGGCTCCTGACAGCAGGTTCCTCGGCCGTAGCCCTACGGGATAGGGGAACCTAGTTGGAAGACGACCGGGAAGACAAAGAAGAAGAAGACGGTCGGGAAGGCATGGAGAACTAACCTGGGCAAATGAAGAAGGAGAAATTGGAGAGGCACTCAGGCTGGGAGAAGAAGAAACTCTGGGCAGTAGATGCAATTGAAGCTAGGGCACGCCCCTTCTTATACACTCCTCATCGATATTTTCAAAATTGTCCCGCCCGATGCACCGGCCACGCGGACGTGATTCATTGAGAAGAACTCTGCGGCGACGCTCTGGGTGCGCGGTAGACAAGACCTCCAACCAATGAAAGCGTATCAGTGCCAGTGATGTGGCAACTCAATGATGGTCATCGATATTTCGGAGATCTCGGAAGGCTTCCTAGCCTCGAGGGGGATCTGACGGTTAGAACGCAAAGATAATGATGCCTCGCGATCTTATCGTCTTAAAGGAGTCGTCCTATCAAGGACACGTGTGCGGACACCATTCAACGCGATATGGGGATCAACTGCTAATGATTTGACGCCCCTTTCACTTAAACGGTGACGCCAGCTCAGGGACGGGGGGGCATCTGATGTGACTGATCAAGCCAAACGACCCAAGATGAAGGGACCATGAACCCGATTCGCACAGTTTGGCGCATTCCAATCCTTTGGCATTGGGCTCATCCTGGCCTCCGTCCCATCTCAACCTCGGCGTCAGCCGCAGCCCATCTTGGTCTTGGTGTCGGCCTCTGTGTCGGCCATGGCCCATTTCGGCCGCGGCCCATCTTGGTCTTGGTGTCGGCCTCTGTGTCGGCCACGGCCCATTTCGGCCTTGGCGTCGGCCTCGGCGTCGTCCGCGGCCCATCTTGGTCTTGGTGTCGACCTCTGCGTCGGCCATGGCCCATTTCGGCCTCGGCGTCGGCCTCGGCGTCGGCCGCGGCCCATCTTGGTCTTGGTGTCAACCTCTGCATCAGCCACAGCCCATTTCGGCCTCGGCGTCGACCCCGGCATCAGCCTCGGTGTTGGGCCTCGGCGTCGGGCCTCAGCGTTGGCCTCAGTGTCGGCCTCGGCATCGAACTCGGTGACGGCCATCCTCAGCCAAGCTTTGTGGCCCACTTCCCCCTAGAATGGTGGATTGCTCCGCCACGAGCATGCCCGACAACGTGTGATGAACGTGCCTCCCCTTGACGCCACTAACGATGGGTTCGGCCATGTCCAGCCCCACTACCGTCCTTTGCGGCACGTCGAAGACCAAAAACCAACAACCATCCAAAAAGGATTCGATGTTACAAACGAAGAGTAAGAGGGATCCCCCGAACAGGTATATAAAGCCCTCAGCCCTCGAGGTAGGGGATTCAAGCTCTACTTGATCATTAAAAAATTCCTGTTCTCCAAATCACTAACTTGGGCGTCGAAGGGTCCTGTCGGAACCACCGGCCCGGAGCTTTTCTTGCAGATTCCCGATTGAAGGAGACTGCCCCTTCATCCCTTCAAGGGCCTGCGAGCCTTTCCGCTCACCTGACACTCGTCAAAAGTGATTTGGCGGCAACACATCCTATTCCAAAGTTTGCATCATTGTAGTTTAGCAAATTATAATTAAAGAACCTGAATAATCTTTCTTTATTATAAATTAACTATCTTAATACAAAACAAATTGATATAAACAAAATCCAGGTATTTGAGCACTAGTCCCTCATATTGCTCGCTCTGCATCACAAAACCTACCATCACCATCAAAACCCTAACCCTAACCACCTCCAAGACGATCCAAAGTATGATTTCTTCCCAGAAATCAAACAAACTCGCAAGAATTACCGAAGAATTTAAGAGATCAGTGGAGAATTCCTTACGATCTCATCGGATTAGCGGTTGGATTTGGCCATCTCCAGCGACTCCACTCGATTGATCGAAAAGAAGAACCCTTGCATCAAACCCGAGCGAAAGGGAGCAGCGAGAAATGGAGACGCAAATCTCAACAGGAACCCATAAAATAGAAAGATCAACGGAGGCCATCATGAGCAAAAAGTCCCCTCTTGCAGACGGTGCCCTCTTTTTAAACGTTCGATCTACTTCTCATCAGATGACTATGGTGGGAAACTCATGCGAACCGCATCGAGTTAGCGACTTCTTTTGAAACCATCCGACATGACATAAATTCTATCCTCAAAACTCATCCAGGTCCCTACGGAGGGCTGAATTGGGGACCCGCTCGAAGGAACTCGAGTGCATCTATCCACCTCTCTCTAACTCCACCATGCTCCTTCCAAACTCCACCACCGTCTTCCTCATCTCCTTCGCCACACTTCCACCAACCTTATCCCAAACTTTGACTCTCATGCCATTAAACCTAACATCACCTCCAATTGCTCCATCACCACCCTCATCTCATCCAGGTCACGTATTGCAGGACATGTCTTATTCTTCACCATCTCAATGACCTCGATCTGGGCTCTGCCCGCAATACCCACGAATCCTAAATTATCCAATATGGGACTAATTAGATATGGGACTAATTAGAAGGGGGGCAACGTCCTCGTCGCTAGAAGCATAATTGTATCCACGAGATAGTAAGACTCTAGAGGTGCTCCCTCTATAGGCTCAAAAGATGTCTCCTCTAGAGGTGCTCCCTCCACAGGGTAAGACGGACAAGACCATACCAACTTGGGCCATTACAGCCCAAAAGAGATCCAATTGGTACTTATACATCTCACTTAACTGGTTATAAACCATTCCATCCTTCCTAAATTATCCGATGTGAAACTAATTAGAAGGGCATCATAATTTCTTCCAAAGTGGATCGTACAATTGCTGATCGACTCTTTTGGAACCATCCGATATGGCATAAATTTTAGCCTCAAAGCTCGTCCAGGCCCCGACGGAGGGCTGGATTGGGAACCCGCTCAAAGGAACTCGAGTGGATGGTATTTCATATGTGCAGAGGACAAGGCATGAATCAGACCACCTTAGGACACAATGATTGATGGTGCTACGTTATTGTTCATCGGAGGATTGTGGTGGCCATTAGATTTCATGAAAACCTCTTTTGGATATTCTCTTGTCCCCAAAAGCTATAACTAGAAGGAATATGTCTGAAAAAGTTTAACCAGAGAAGATAATTCATGTTTAACCATGGGTTATCTTGAATTCAAAAATAATTAAAGTTATCCTTTAATGGCAAATTATAATTTTAAAAGATGCTTATTCCCTCAGCTATTCTACATAAATATTATTTTTATATTTATCTAGAAATAGCTTTTGAGAGTTACATGGGAACCATACATGGTAACCACCAACTGTATATCGTTTCAACAACCGGAGAATCATTTATACTAGTTAATCATATTTGATTTCGGAAATATAAAAACCATACAAAGTAATCATATTAAGCAGTACACGATAAGGTAGCTGAAGTCTGCAAGGATTTCTATATGGGTTTTTTTGAGTTGAGGTCAACTTATGGGAACTATGCCTTTTTTAAACGCATCACCCTCCATCAAAAGCCCATGTTTCGTTGCGAATCAAAAGCAATCTTGGCTCTGCCGTTTCAAGACAAGGTTGTGTTAGTTGTATTGAAGGATTTGTCAAATTTATAGCTATGGGAGGATGCTTCGGTTTGGTACGAGTCAATCACAATGAAGATAGAAGCAAGGAAGCATTCATCTTCGAGCTCAACACCTGTTTTAAAGAGACTTGCCGTATCCTCAGAGAAGTCACTGGCGACCTTCGTTTCATCAACGATGATGCCATCCTGAACCTTAAGGATAACATCTCTTCCCACCCCGACATTCCTCTCTTTATTCAAAAGAATTCTTTAAGAATAGTGTCAAGATATTCGAATTCCTCGGCGCCATCAAACAATGCCGCTGTAGAGCTCATAAAGTCGAATCTATCATCAACTCTGCCATACAATTCTTTGACTAGAAGGAATTCTCCAAATCGTTTGTCAAATTGAGAGATCTCAGAGCATTAGAGGATCCATTGACATCGAGATTTCTCATCGAGCTTTCCTCGATGTGCCAGCACCAACAGCCAACACTATTCTCTATGAATCGTAGGAAGCATGAGATTAAGCCGAAGGTCCACCGTTTAGAACTTATCATTCTATTCCAAAGTCTGCATCATTGTAGTTTAGCAAGATTATTGTTGAGGGGTAAAATCGTCATTACATTGATAACCGTGCGAAGGGGCTAAGATCAGCCCTGGCCCTCACTTGCTACATTGTACCCACAAAGAATGAGCTAACCAATATGATTCGGCGGACCGAGCAATCCATAGCTCGGCTCCCCCGAGCGATCCATGGCTCGGCTCCCCCGAGCGATCCATAACTCGGCCTCTCCGAGCACTCCATAGCTTGACGTGCGCCTCCGCGAACGAAACTATTTTTACGTCCGGCTTATTTCTTCTGTCGTATCTCAGCCGCCCTCACACCTCGACTGCTCAAGCCATGCTTACGCCCCGGCAGCGCGAGCTATTTGTGCATTTCGGCCATCAAGGCCGGGTCATCCCTCGACTGTCCGAACCAAGCCTTTCTGTGCCCCTGCGGAATCTAGCGCGGGAGAGCCCAAGTTCAGTATAACAGAATTCAAACGATGAATTATATCGAGACGTGGCCTAGGAGCTGCAATAACGGCTTAGGACCTACACAGTCATCGGATCTCGGGCCATCAGAAAGCTCTCCCAGCCGTGATCCTCTAACGGATAGGATACGGATCTTACCGGCCTCATAACAGCTTGATTCGAATCATCTTCGAATCCAACAACCTTCGAACCTTCCAGAAGGCTCTCAAGATTCAGGTGATTGCCTATAAATAGGACACTTCCAGATTTTCTCAGGTATGCGACTCCTCGCTCAGTCTCAGCCTCACTCTCTCTCTTTCACTGCTTCTCCTTTTCTCCGCCATTAGCGCTCTGCTCGAGCTCCCGAGAGGCCATCCCTGGAGGGACTCCTCGGAGAGAGCCTTCTCCTCACCTGTTGATCGCTGATCTCCACTGACTTGAGCGTCGAGGGTCTTCCACAGAGGGCCACCCCCAATGCCTCCCGCATGAGGACTTCTTTGCAGGTCCGTCCAGGAGAAAGCCCAATCAGGAGACCGATCGCGCCCGGTCGGAGGACAGATTTCAGCAACAACATATTGGCGCTAGAAGAAGGGCCCTCAAGTCCCGTTAAAACTTAAAGAAAGGAGACAAGGATCTCGATCTGAAAGAGAACCTCTCAATGGCTAATCAGAGAAGAGCAACTTCTGAAGCCCAGGACCAGGTCGCCTCCCAGAGACCCAATCCGATGAGTATCGTGGCGCCGCCGCCGCCACCAGCTGAGACTCCATCACCACCGGTTGTCCCAGTGACCCAGGACCAGTTCGCCACACTGGTCCAGCAAGTTCAAGCCCTGACCCATCTGGTTCAGGAGCGCCTCGTAGCCCCCCATCCAGTTACAGCTGCCCCTGCTCCACACCTCCCTGAGGAGGCCGCAGCTCCTTTTTCTCCGGCCACCTCTTCTTTGGTCCGCATGGAGCCGCGGACCCCCCACACCGACCCAAGGAGGCCAGCAACGACAAGGATCTCCCCAGACCTCGGTAGGCCCGGTCCCTCTCTCCGGAGTTCTCCCCATGATTCGACGCCATCTCTGCTCTCCTCGTCGGCCCCTGCTCTTATGCCTGAAGAGGATATCCGCCGACAGCTCCAGGAGATGCATCAAGAGCTAGACGCCGCCAAGCAGGCCCATCCGCCTCAGCCTAAGGCGGAGCAGGGTATCCCCTTCTCCAAGGGGATCATGGAGGAAGTGATTCCCTCCATGTTAAGCTATCCGCCATCGAGCCCTACCACGGCTCCTCCGATCCCGACGATCACCTCAGCAATTTTTGGTCGATCATGATGTTCCACGGGGCATCAGATGCAATCATGTGCCGCGCCTTTCCCTCCACCCTTAGAGGGTCCGCTCGAACCTGGTTCAACGCTCTGAAACCAGGTTCCGTTGATTCGTTTGACGAGCTGAGTCATCTTTTTATCGGCCAGTTCGTCAGCAGCCGTCACCGGCGAAGATCTGACTCCCTCTCTGAAGTTAAGCAGAGAGAGGGGGAGTCCTTGAGAAATTACCTTGGCCGTTTCAATAAGGCCATGCTGGAGGTGGACCACCTTAATCATGAGGTGGCTATGTCCATCCTAGCGGGTGGAGTTTTGAAGGAGAGCGACTTCTACTTGGCGATGGAAGTCAGTTACCCCCCGAACCTCTCGATATGATGGCCCTGGCAGACAAATACGCCAGAGTCGAAGAATCACGAGGGCTGCCCGCCGAGCTGGCAAAGAAGAAAGAATCCAAGGGCTCGGACAGGCATCGACCTACCCGCCATCCAAGCCCACCTCGTCGCCAAAGAGCTCCCGCCGCCGCCAAGGAATCGCTCCCGGAGCCCGCCTAGGCGGTTTGACCGATACACCCCACTCACTATTCCTAGAGCGCAGATCCTCATGGAGATAGAGCGCCAGCTCCCCGACCAGCTCCTCTCCGAGGGAACCCAACCCGGAGAGACCCCACCAAATACTGCCGCTATCACCGGGAACATGGCCACGATACGAGGAATGCTGGCAGTTGAAGAACAAAATTGAGAGGCTAATCCAGGGGCCGACTGAACCAGTTCAGGAGGGCGCCCGAGCCAGGGCAAAGGGGTGATCGGCAGCTTCAGCAGCCTCCTCTCCGCCAAATCCACCCGTGATCGGCCATATCAATGTGATTGAAGAACTGGTAGTTCGTCGAACTTCGAGAATGATGAAGAAGGTTCAGCGCCGAAGAAAGCACGAACGGGTGAGCTCTCCTTCTCCGATGACGATCTCCAGGGGATACAATTTCGCATGACGACGCGTTAGTTGTATCTCTCAATTTAAATAACTATGATGTAAGTCGGATCTTGTTGATAGTGGAAGCTCCGTAAATGTTCTGTACCTTGATGTGTTCGCCAAGATGAAATTGCTCATGGAAAATCTCCGAGCCGTGGACTCCACCTTAATGGGGTTCACTGGCGATGTTATCGTCCCAGAAGGGGTCGTAACTTTAACGTTCGGGCAGGAATCTGGCCCCTTGTGGCCACTGTTCACACAGACTTCCTGGTGACCAAGCTTCGGTCGCCCTACAATGCGATATTTGGGAGACCCGGCCCGATGTCCCTCAGAGCCGTCGTCTCCATTCCGCACCTATCTATGAAGTTCCCCACCGGGCGGGGAGTTGGTGTTGTCCAAGGAAGCCAAACTATGGCTCGGCAGTATTTTGTCACCAGCCTTCAGTCCAGGATGCCTGAGGTTGATGGGCTGGACGCTCGGGAGGACTTCGCCGAGCAACGAGGAGAACCAGCCGAAGAACTGGAAGAAGTGTCGCTGGATGGAGCCCGGCCCGACCGAACTATAAAGATTGGGTCGCTACTGAAAGGCGAGTCCCGCAGGAACTGATCGACTTTCTCCGAAGAAACACCGATGTCTTTGCTGGTCCGCCTCCGACATGCCAGGAATCAGCCCTGATGTTCTCGTTCATCGCCTCAACGTGGACGAGATGCACCGACCCGTCAGACAGAAGAAAAGAAGCTTCGCCCCGGAGCGACAGAAAGCTATCAAGAGGAGGTTGATAAGCTTATCAAGGCGAACTTCATTCGGGAGGTGAATTACCCAAGTTGGCTGTCGAACGTTGTCATGGTAAAGAAGTCGAACGGCAAGTGGCGGATCTGCATCGACTTCACCGACCTCAACAAAGCGTGCCCGAAGGATAGTTTCCCTCTCCCCCAAATTGACCAGCTTGTAGATGCCACCTCGGGTCATCAGATGCTGACATTCATGGACGCTATTGGGCTACAACCAAATCCGGATGGCCCCGAAGATGAAGAGAAGACCGCCTTCATTACCGTGTTATGCCTTCGGTCTTAAAAATGCAGGTGCCACCTACCAAAGGCTGGTCAACAAAGTCTTCAAAGAGCAAATCGGCCGGAACATGGAGGTATATGTCGACGACATGCTAATCAAGAGCAAAGAAGCGTCACAGCACGTCGAGGATCTCTCGGAAAGCTTCGCGACACTCCGCAAATATCGAATGAAGCTCAACCCAAGTAAGTGCGCCTTCGGCGTTAACTCTGAAAGTTTCTCGGCTTCATGGTTTCCAACGGGCATCGAAGCCAACCCCCAGAAGATCCAGGCTCTTCAGCAGATGGCGCCCCCGGCATCTATTAAAGAAGTCCAGCGCCTGACTGGGAGAATAGCGGCCCTTAATCGTTTCGTGGCTCGGTCTGCCGAAAGATGCCTCCCTTTCTTCAAAACTCTTCGGTCGGCTAAGAATTTCCAATGGTCTTCCGAATGTCAAAAATCATTCGAAGATCTCAAAAAGTACCTCGGCTCTCCCCCTCTCCTCAGTCCAAATCCTGGAGAAACATTGTTCCTGTATCTGCTGTCTCAGAAGCTGCCATCGGCTCGGTATTGGTCAGAGAAGAAAACAAGACCCAGAAGCCGATTTATTATGTCAGCAAACTGCTCCGAGATGCGGAAACGAGATATACCCGGATTGAGAAGATGGTGTTGGCTTTGATAACCTCGGTCCAAAAATTGCGGCCATACTTTCAGGCACATTCTGTGACAGTCCTGACCGATCAACCCATCAAGGCGGTAGTCCATCGTCCGGAGACATCGGGGAGGATGACCAAATGGGCCGTCGAGCTAAGTGAACACGACATTCGGTTTCAACCTCGTCCGGCCATCAAAGCTCAGGTGCTAGCTGATTTCCTCCTCGAATGTACTATCCTGAAGGATGGCTCCACTCCCAACTCCCCCGAACGCCCAAAATCTGACGCCCGGTGGCTCCTCCATGTTGACGGGTCATCCAATGCCCATTGCTCTGGCGCTGGCTTAATCCTCACCAACCCGGAGGGGGTGACTTTCGAATATGCGTCCGCTTCTCCTTCCAGCCTCCAATAACGAAGCCGAGTAAGAAGCTCTGCTCGCTGGGCTCCGAATCGCCCGCGACCTTAAAGTGAAGAGGCTGAATGCCTTCACCGACTCTCAGCTGGTAGCTGGCCACGTACGGGGCGAGTTTGAGGCCCGGGAGCCGAACATGGTTCGATATCTCCAAGAGGTTCGAAGCCTACTTCCCCATTTCTCTGAATTTGAAGTTATTCAGATTCAAGATCCGAAAATGCCCGTGCCGACCTATTGTCTCGGCTGGCAACTGCGGAATCGATGGATGCCGAGCAAAAGTTTCATCTGGAGATTTTGGAGAGGCCCAGCATTGTGGAAGCTGACCGAGTAATGCAAGTTGAGGCCGAACCATCATGGTTCGACCCCATCCTGAAGTATCTTAAAGAAGGATCACTCCCAGCCGATCGAAGGGAAGCTAGAAAGCTGAAGCTGCAAGCCACCCACTATGTGCTAATTGACGACCAGCTCTACAAGCGGTCCTTCTCCATGCCACTGCTTCGCCCATCTGAAGCTGATTATGCCCTTCGGGAGGTACACGAAGGAATTTGGCAACCATATGGGGAGCCGGTCTTTATGCCACAAGGTGCTACGTCAAGGTTATTATTGGCCTACCATGCAAAAGGATGCTGACGACCTCGTCCGAGCTTGTGACCCATGCCAAAGACATTCCAGTATTCAGAGGCTCCCCTCCGCCAGCCTGGTCCCTATTTCCTCCGCTTGGCCCTTTGCCAAATGGGGAATGGACATTCTCGGCCCATTTTCACTTGCCACGGGACAGCAAAAATTTTTATTCATCGCCATCGACTACTTCACCAAATGGGTCGAGGCGGAAGCAGTTGCTCAGATAACTGAGGCTCGAGCCAAGGACTTCGTGTGGAGGTCCATCATCTACCGCTTCGGCCTCCCACACACCATCATTACTGACAACGGCAAACAATTCGACAATCCGAAGTTCTGTCAGTTCTGCGAGGAGCATGGGATCCATCACCGCCTTACCTCGGTCGGGCACCCACAGGCTAACGGAGAAGCCAGGTAACTAACCGAACCTTGCTTCAAGGGATCAAAGCTCGGCTCTCCAGAGCCCGAGGTAGATGGGCGGACGAATTGCACCATGTCCTATGGGCCTACCGCACCACCCCAAGAGTGCCCACGGGCGAGACCCCATTTCGAATGGCCTTCGGCACAGAGGCCATCATCCCCATGGAGATAGGACTCCCGTCCCTGCGGGTGGAAAGTTACTCGGAGGAACCAGTGACGAGCAGTCCGCACCAACCTCGACCTGATAGAGGAGATCAGAGAAAAAGCTCGGATCAGAATAGTTGCCTACCAGCAAAGAGTGGCCCGTTACCACGCCTCCAGGTCAAAGGGAAAGCCTTCTCGCCTGGTGACCTCGTTCTCTGGAAAACATCTGTCTCCAAACCGCTAGAGCAGGGAAAGCTAGCTCCGAACTGGGAAGGCCCCTACCAAGTAACGGAAGTCGTCGGACCTGGTACCTACAAACTACAAGATCTAAGCGGGAGATCCATTCCTCGGACATGGAATTCGGACAACCTCTGCAAATATCATCAGTAGGGTACGCCTTCTACAGCTCGCCTTCTTAATTTTTGTTGGCACATTGTTTTCATAATTCATGGCATGGTTACCACAATTATATCTCCAAAAATCATAAAGAAAACAAATGCTGCTTACCAATCCTCGGTACGACCGAGTTATCTATTTAAGCAGGAAATCTCCGAACCTCGGCTGTGCCGAGCAACAAATCTCCGAACCTTGGCTGGGCCGAGCAACAAATCTCGAACCTCGCTGGGCCGAGCGACAATCTCGAACCTCGGCTGGGCCGAGCCATAAATCTTGAACCTCGGCTGGGCCAAGCCATAAATCTCCGAACCTCGGCTGGGCCGAGCAACAAATCTTCGAACCTCGGCTGGGTCGAGCATAAATCTCCGAACCTCGGCTGGGTCGAGCAATAATCTCCGAAGCCCGGCCAAGGCCGGAGTGCATAAGCCCCGACCAAGACCGGAGTGCAAAAATCTCGCCAAAGCCAAGGAACTTTTCCCACTATTAAAGCCTCGACTCAAAGTCGAAACACATGTCTCGTTATCACAAGTCCCGACAAACCAAATAATCTCCAAGGTTCCGTCCAGATTCGGACGGCCTACAAGCCCCGGCCGGGTCGGACAGCGCAAAATCCTCGACCAAAACGAGCGATATCTCCGCGCCTTAGCCAACGCCAAGCGAGATACTATCAAAAGACTCGGACGAACCGAGCGACTTCTTAAACATTCCAAGACAATGAAAGCGCCCCACGGTGCTTCGGTAGAGGTGAACAACCTCCTTCTACCCAACAATAAAAACATACGAGCTGTCTTTTCCGAAGAAACACATGTTTCGTTCTACAAACGAGACCATGTTTACCGCGTGAGTCCACAGGACCGCCCAGGTCTCCCTTTGGCTCGAACAGGAACGAACGGTCTCCCTCACTGAGGACGAATATCAATCTTAGCAAAAAACAAAGCGGCGAGAACGCTGCCGAAGTATGCTATGACATGGGAGCAACAACTCTCGACACAAAAAAGAAACAGGTGCTAAAAAGAAAGAACAAAACTTTCTTTATTTCATTATCAGTAAAATGAATTACAATCTCCTAAGAGGCATTACAAGTGTGTCATAGCACAGGAAATAAAGACGAGCAAATGACTCGGCCTGACTGATTGCGACCAGCTTCAGTTAATAATATCTCGGCATCCGGCCGAGACATCAGAGAAATCAGAAAGGGTGGATGAGCCTTGTCCCAAGCCACCCATCCACGGAGCCCTCCGGCAAGTGGGAAGAAAACCCATGGACTATGCCGGGGGACTCCCCCCAAATCGAGTGTGTACTGCTAGCCACTGCCCAAGTCAAAAGGCAATGTACTAGCAGACAACACACCATCACCCCCCTCCTCACATGGCAAAAGATTCCCCGGCGGATGAGCCCAGGAATCCGGATCAGGGAGGAGGCGAAGTTCACGTAAGCCATGGGGGGTACACGTACACTTACTACCCTGCGTCCCCCATAGCAAACGCAAAGGACACACAGGAGCGCGTATGTGCGCTCTCCATGTGATCTCTGCGAACCTCCTGTGCGCTTTCCATATGATCTCCGAACTCCTCTCTTGAGACGAGCTGCTCTCCAGTGGCCCCTTCATCGCCCCAACTATTCGGGGGAAGATGACTTGCCAAAGGGAAACTCAGTCCCCCTACTCTCAACCTCGAAGACATGGACATCACGAACGCTTACACGACTCACAAAAGGGAAGGTCTTGCGGATGGCCTAGCACGGCCCCTTCCTCCCCTCATTTTATAGGCAAACGAACCGGGGTTTGCTATCAAAGCAGAGAGCCTCGAGATTCGGAATGCCCTATCTATGCTACCACATGGCCTCCCAGGACGAAAGTTGCACCCTTCGATGTGTGCCAAAAACGTCGCCTGAGTCATGACGCACGCCAAAAGATTTTCCTCTGACCTCGAATTAAGGACATTAAATGCGGAAGATCGTCCGCAGACCCTCGAAACATGGGCTGGCCCAGGGAATTTTCCTTCTTTGAGAAACGCCAGAAGGCGAGCGATCCACCTCGGCCCCGAGTCAAGAGCCTTAAATGCCCCGAATCGCCTACGAGTTCCTAGGATGTGATCAGGCCTGGGAAACTCCCACTCGAAGGTGACATCGTCCAATGAAAATCGAATGCTTGCCCCGCACGTCAAAAGGGCGTACATCGAAAAGATCAGCGCAGTAAATGCTTTGGGCAAAAGGCAAAAATGCCCCTCTTCCGGGATGTCTTGGCAAAAACGGGCTGGCCCCAATCAGATCGAGGTTAAATGCTACTTTATCCCTCAGCCTAAACTGGTACTGGCGGAACGCTCCCCGTGCTATAGAGAGACCAAATGATATGAAGCATTTCGGATGAAACTTATAAGCTCTCCTTTATCTCGGTCAAAAATGGAAGCGCCACATCCGTGCCTTACCGCGATCTCCAAGGGTCCCCTAAGGGGACAGATCGTTCGCAAGACTCATACAACGAGAACCAAATCTCATAAATGAAAAATAAACGGCCATGAGCACAAGGGTTACAAAAAAAACCTTCCTCATTCATTGCAAAAAGAGAAACAAAAAGAAAGAAAAGAAAAAGATACACTAGCCCTCACTGGGGCTTACTGTCCTCCCCTGGCGCCACCGAGCTTCCCCCGTGACGTGGGGTTAGTTCGGCAACGCCGCTCGAGGGACGCCACCTCCCCCTCCAGCCGGTTGTTGATTTGGCGAGGAGCTCGATCTCCCTCGTCACGATGTCATATGCTGCTCAGCCACCCTCGCAAGCTCCTTGCGGCTTGCAAACGACATCGCCAGAACTTCTGAGTCAACAGTCACCATCGCACGGCCCCTATGGGACTCCCCGTGGCCTCTGCCGCCACCGCCAGACGCTCCGGCAGACCGCCCCCCGCCTCTGGAAGCCATCTTAGTGGTTAAAAATCTTGGGAGGTTAGCTAGGAAGGCGGTTAACGATGGCGTAACCCTCACCAGTATTTGTACCACTTTCGGGCGAGTATTCTGATCGCCCGAACCACCGTTTCCAATACCATTACTGCGGAGGCGCACCACGTGTCGCCGCCTCAGTGGGCTCTCGCGGGGACCGAAGAGTCCCTCCCCTCGACAAAGAAGATCATAAATAGGTAACGCTCGGAATGCGCCCTCTCTTCTTCGAACCCAAGCCCCCTTTTATTTAATCATGGCGCTTGGGATTACGTTCCCCACTCCTGAATCCACACTTCGGGATAGGGAGCCTCGGAGGGGTCGAGTAATAAATCTCCATGCCTCATCCAGGGCGTCTTCTCTTCGGGGATGGACACGCCGAAGAAGGAGAAGAAAAGGTCATTCAGAAAAGGCAAACAAACGAAAACAAAAGGTCCGTTTATATAGAAAATACACATGAGGGCCCCCAAGAAATTAAGGCTGGGATCAGACCCAGCGTCTCTACAGTAGCATCAGCGGGGGCACCGCTTGGCTCCCCCTTCTTAACAGTGTCCGCCGAGATACTTCGGCAGCCGCATCGGCACCCAGAACAGCTTGAGATCAACGTCTGAGATCTCCTCATATTCGTCCTCCTCGGCTCCCGGGTGCGGGTCTCATAGCATTCAGCATCCAGACAGGACAAGTCCAGGTCAGGATAAGCTTGAGTGACCTTAGCTCGCGCCTCCTCCTCGCCGAACCGGAATGCATCGCACACCGCCCTGCGTTCCTCGGCAAATTGAGTAGAGCTCTTATACTCCTCCACCGCTGAAGAGGCCCGCGCGTTTGCCTCGGCCAATTGTTTCTCCAATTCAGAAGTCCTTCGGTGCCTCGAAGCCATCTCCTCTCCGAAGGCCTTCAAGCCCTGAAACTCCAAACTCATCTTGTTCACCTGCAGACAAAGAGCCGAGTAAGGCAAGAGTCGGAAGGCCAAAACGGACAAAACAGGGGACACCCTACCTGCTCGTCCCGCCGAGCCAGTTCATGGCTCAATACTTGAACCCTATTAAGAGCCTTCGATTTAGCTGATTGATTTGACGAAGACTCTCTTTGAGTTCGTCAACCCGGGACTGTCTGTCCCCAATCTCCCGATGAGCATAGTCGAGATCGTCGGAGAGCCGAGCAGCTCGCTCATCCGACCATTTTAGCTGATCCTTCATTTCGGCGAGCTCTTTATTCAAACGGGTAAGCTAGTCCTGCTGCCGCCGACACTTGTGCTCCTCCTCCTCGAGTCTCTTACTCCAGTTGCTTCTATCTTCGGCGTGGCTGGCCTTCAGCTGGTCCCATCTCTTCTCGAAAAACTGCTGCATGGCCTTGACCTTATCTTCGTGCTCCGCTCTAATCTGTGATAATTCCAGACTAGCCTTGTTGGATTGCTCGCGAAAGCCCTGAAGCTCATTGACTTGCATTGCAAGTTGAGAGGCTCTTTCTCTCTCAGTAAGAATCTTGCGAGTCTCCTCGAGCTCCCTCTGAGAGATCGCCAAAGCTCGGGAAGACTGGCTGTTGAATCCACCCTCTCCTTGAGGTGACCGATTTCTTTACGGGCTTGAGCCCAAGCTCCGACAGCCAGATGCAAACGCCATTTCAACGCCCTCATGATCAAAGCATTTTGCGAAAAGAATCACACGTATGGAAACACAGTCGAACTAACTAACTAAAAACTCTACTTCGGGCAATGGCTTACCCGAGACGCGTAATCCGTGGCAATCCTCGGGAGGGAAATGTCATCAATCTTGGAAAGAAGGAAAGCTTCATTCGGCACTCAAGTATACCTGAAGGCCACATCGACAAGATCCACAGGATCGTCCCCTCCGGCCGAAGAACTTTCTCCCTCATGGAACGCAGACCGCATTAAAGCAGAGAACATGGCACTAACCTCCGGATTGCACTGGGAGGCCAACTTGGGAACCTACGGCCATCGGGGCCCTCGTCCGACTAACCTCCTCCACCAAGGCCCTCATTTGAGAGGCCTCGGGCATTTCAGCTCCAACAAGGGGAGCCTCAGCCCGAACGTCCCCTTCGCTGAGCGGCTCCCCCTCCTCTTCAGACATTTCTCTGCTTCTGGCGGACTCCTCTTGAGCTTCAATTTCTCTCGGGGCCTCCGGTGCCTCGGAGGAAGGCCCCTCGCCGGAAGACGTCCCGCAGAGTTTAGTCACTGGTTTAGCTGGTTCGGTTGTCCCTTCATCCTCCGTCGACTCTCCCGCAGGCAGCCCAGGCTGAACTTTAGCAGCTACAACCATTTCTCCCACCTCGATTGAAGTGGAGACCGCTCCTGCCTCCACCTGCAACGCCTCCGGACCGCCGGCCTCCAATGAGGGAGACCGGGCGACCCCGACCGCGGGGATCTCCGAGTAAAATGACGTCGCCTCCGCACCATCATCTGGCAAAATGACAACAGGTGGGAAGGAAATTTTGGCAGCCTCCTCCGAAACCCATGCGGTATCCTGACCTCTCCCCACTGACGGACCTTCCTCCGGCATCGAAGGACCGCGCCGCCACTGGAACTTCGATACTTTCATCCCGCGGCGATGAGGGACGGCGATCATCGCCATCTCTCCTAATCCCTCTAGGGCGGGAACTGGAAGGGCGAGACCTTTTCTCGGCCCTATGCTTATGCTGGGGCTGGGCCTCCGCGACGCTTACCCAGTTCCTCTCTCATCTGATCTACGAACGCCGACCTTTCGGCTGCAGACGCAATGCGACTCGCCCGTTAGCTCGTACAAAAATCGAAGCTAAAATCACCTTAACATGTTAGCTACAAAATAATACTTACCGCGAGGATCAACGGGGCTCAATCCAGCTGCAAAAAGAGTGTCCTCTGATAGAAGGGTGCTAGCTGGAAGCACTTGACTGCTGCAACACGATCAGATCCCTCTTCTCCTGCTCGGATAACTCTGGATGCGCTTCCGGATCTTTTATATAATGTCCCCACACCCGAGAAAATTCGATCCAATATTTCCTTCGACTATGAAGAATCGCGATTTTCATTCTTTTATCGACGAGATTGTTGAAATCATCTTGAAAGACCTCCGGAGACCGATGTAAGGCCACTCGAAGGCTCTCCCAGAAACCAAGTTGTAGCACACCCTGAACATCGGGAGAGTCACGGTTACCCCAACGCGGCTGCATAGCGAGATGAATCCGATAAGGTTGCCCTAGCTATTGGGAGCCACCATGGTGAAGCATATGTTGTAGAACCTCATCACCTCCCGAACCAGCGGATGAAGAGGAAACCTAAGCCCGCCCTCAAACTTTCCTCATAACAGAATGCTCCATCCCTTAGTTCAAATGTCACCCTATCGTCGGCCGTCGGGAGCAATAGGGCAACATCCTGAGGAATCTTGTATAGGCGGCGTATCCGTTCCAGATCCGCCAGGGTCACCTCCGAAGCCAAATCGCTCGGACTCACTATGCTTTTGATCGAAAGAGACGCTGAGCAAAGTAGCCAAGAAAATAGGAGAACGAAGTTCTTCGAGGGAAAGCTAAAGAGCGCTACGAATGGGGTTGGTGCCGCTTCAACTTTTTTCCAAAAGAAACCACCTCAAGGAGAAGATAAGGCGTCTCAACCAAGACGTCCGGAACCACCGCTACAGGTGCCATGAAGATCGAGATCCCCTACATGGCGCAACCCCGGCCGTTGCACCCAAGAAACGATGGATCCACCTCGTAAAGGTAAGGCGGCCACACAGCATTGCCTAGGACATCATTGCGTGGGCTGTCAAATCCAGATCCCCCCGTTCGGATCGTGCCACCTAGGTCTATACTCCCTACGCCCGAACCTACACTTCGAACTATAGAGTGGGGGGCATGTGTTGAGGGGTAAAATCGATATTGCATTGATAACCGCACGAAGGGGCTAAGATCAGCCCTGGCCCTCACTTGCTACACTGTGCCCACAAAGAATGAGCTAACCAATATGATTCGGCGGACCGAGCAATCCATAGCTCGGCTCCCCCGAGCGATCCATAGCTCGGCTCCATCGAGCGATCCCTAGCTTGGCTCCCCCGAGCGATCCATGGTTCGGCTCCCCCAAGCGATCCATGGCTCGGCTCCCCCGAGCACTCCATAGCTTGACGTGCGCCTCCGCGGAACGAAACTATTTTCACGTCCGGCTTATTTCTTTGTTGTATCTCAGCCGCCCTCGCACCTCGACTGCTCAAGCCATGCTTACGCCCCGGCAGTGTGAGCTATTTGTGCATTTCGGCCATTAAGGCCGGGTCGTCCCTCGACCGTCCGAACCAAGCCTTTCTGTGCCCCTGTGGAATCTGGCACGGGAGAGCCCAAGTTCAGTATAACAGAATTCCAAACGATGAATCATATCGAGACGTGGCCTAGGACTTGCAATAACGGCTTAGGACCTACAGAATCATCGGATCTCGGGCCATCAGAAAGCTCTCCCAGCCGTCGATCCTCTAACGGATAGGATACGGATCTTACCGGCCTCATAACAGCTTGATTCGAATCATCTTCGAATCCCAACAACCTTTAAACCTTCCAGAAGGCTCTCAAGAGTCAGGTGATTGCCTATAAATAGGACACTTCTAGATTTTCTTAGGTTCGCGACTCCTCGCTCAGTCTCAGCCTCACTCTCTCTCTTTCACTGCTTCTCCTTTTCTCCGCCATTAGCGCTCTGCTCGAGCTCCCGAGAGGCCATCTCTGGAGGGACTCCTCGGAGAGAGCCTTCTCCTCACCTCTGTTGATCGCTGATCTCCACTGACTTGAGCGTCGGAGGGTCTTCCGCGGAGGGCCACCCCCAACGCCTCCTGCGTGAGGACTTCTTTGCAGGTCCGCCCAGGAGGAAGCCCAATCAGGAGACCGATCGCATCCGGGTCGGAGGACATATTTCAGCAGCAACAATTATAATTAAAGAACATGAATAATCTTTCTTTATTATAAAGTAACTATCTTAATACAAAACAAATTGATATGAACAAAATCCAGGTATTTGAGCACTAGTCCCTCATACTACTCGCTCTGCATCACAAAACCTACCATCACCATCAAAACCCTAACCCTAACCACCTCCTAGACGATCCAAAGTATGATTTCTTCCCAGAAATCAAACAAACTCGCAAGAATTATAGAAAAATTTAAGGTAGTGTTTGAAATAGGGAATAAGAGGGGATATCCCCTGGATATCCCCTTTCCCTTAATTCCCTAAATAGTGTTTGAAATAGGGGATAATAGGGGATATCCAGGGGATATCTCCTCTTATTCCCAAAAGCCATAACTATAAGGGATAATTGGGAATAAAGTCAACCAAAGGGATAATCCATAGTTAACCATAGGATATCCCCTCAATTTATTCCCTAGAAAATGCAGGAATAGCTGGTTATCCCTCCAAATAAAAGTAAAAAAAGTTATCCTATGGATTTACCTTTTACATTTGATATGATCAATGGGATAGCCAAGGGATATCCCTAGGGATAGCCAAGGGATAAACTCTATCCCGTACACTTATCCATGATAATATTTTTTCTATCAAACACTACCAAAAGCCATAACTATAGCTTGGAATAAAGTTAACCAAAGGGATAATTCATAGTTAACCATAGTTAATCATGGGTTATCCTCTCAATTTATTCCCTAGAAAATGCAGGAATAGCTGGTTATCCATCCAAATAAAAGTAAAAAAAATTATCATATGGATTTACCTTTTTGCATTTGATATGATCAATGGGATAGCCAAGGAATATCCCTAGGAATAGCTAGAGGATAAACTCTATTCCGTACACTTATTCATGAATAATATTTTTTCTATCAAACACTATCTAAGAGATAAGTGAAGAATTCCTTACGATCACGTTGGATTAGCTGTTAGATTTGGCCGTCTTCCAGCGACTCCACTCGATTGATCGAAAAGAAGAACCCTTGCATCAAACCCAAGCGAAAGGGAGCAGCGAGAAATGGAGACGCAAATCTCAACAGGAACCCATAAAATAGAAAGATCAACGGAGGCCATCATGAGCAAAAAGTCCCCTCTTGCAGACGGTGCCCTCTTTTTAAACGTTCGATCTACTTCTCATCAGATGACTATGGTGGTAAACTCATGCGAACCGCATCGAGTTACCGACTTCTTCAGAAACCATCCGACGTGGCATAAATTCTAGCCTCAAAACTCATCCAGGTCCCTACGGAGGGCTGAATTGGGGACCCGCTCGAAGGAACTCGAGTGCATCTATCCACTTCTCTCTCTAACTCCACCATGCTCCTTCCAAACTCCACCACCGTCTTCCTCATCTCCTCCATCGCCACCGCCACCTCCTCCAACCTTATCCCAAACTTTGACTCTCATGACATTGAACCCAACATCACCTCCAATTGCTCCACCACCACCCTCATCTCATCCAGGTCACGTATTGCATGACATGTCTTATTCTTCACCATCTCAATGACCTCAGACTCCCCTTCCAACACCTCCTTTCATTTCCAAAGCGGGCTGTACAATTGCCTGATCGACTCTATCGCCACCAAGATCGCCGGTCGTTGTTGCTGCAAGCAGCACCATCATCGCGACCAACACCACCAAAGAAATCAGCACCACTGTAAGAAATCAAATTTTATTATCTTTTTCTTCTAATAACTTGTGAGGAATCAAATGCATGTTAGTAATTTAAAAAAATCAAATTATTAATGCTTAATAAAATTTAATTTACACGGCTTTATGAATGTTCTATTGCCACAAGATTTGTAAGTGCTCCAGGTGTAATATATACAAAGTTTATAATGAAGCTGCAAATACAAATTGTGGCTCATTTCCATATTAAGCAGCACACGATAAGGCTGGCGAAGTTTGTTAGGATTTCTATATAGGGTTTGTAGAATTGAGGTTGAATTATGGCAACTCCGTCTTTTTTAAATGCATCACCCTCCACCAAAAGCTTATGTTTTGTCGCAAATCCTGCTTCAAAACAAGGTTGTGTTAGTTGTATAATTGAAGGATCCATCGAATTTGTAGCTATGGGATGTTACTTCAGTTTGGCATGGATCGATCATGATGAAGATAGAAGCAAGGAAGCATGTAATTTCAAGCTCAATGCTTGTTTAGTTGTTTTACAGAGATTTTTGCTGGCTTCTCAGAGAAGTCAGTCATGTCATCTCCTCCAACCCCGGCCTCCTTTTCTTCATTCAAGAATTCTTTAAGATCAGTGTCGAAACGCTGGAGCTTATGAAATTTATCATTAACTCTGCCATATAATTCTTCGATCAGAAGGAATTCTTCAAATTGTTTGTCAGATTGAGAGATCTCAGAGCGTTAAAGGATCCACTCACGTTGAGATTTCTTGACGAATTTTCGTCGGTGTGCCAGCATTAACGGTCGACGCTGTTCTCTTTGAATTGAATGAAGCACAAGGTCGGTCATGTAGCGAAGGCATGGCGGAAGGTATGGATTATTTTGAGTGCAGTACCGTATTGATTTCCTCGATAGTGCTCGCCCCACCCCAAACAAGCTGGAAATTTTTTTTTTTGCATCCAATATAAAAATTTCTCAGACTCCTAGAGATCTAGGACGATTTATCATGATACTAAACAGTGTGAAGTGTTTCTCTTCCTGCAACTATTGTCTTCTTTAATGATAATTTCTCATGTGTTAACTGTTTAAAAGTAATTCTCTGTTTTGGTGGCAAAGAAACACTCTTCTTAACGATGAAATTGTAAAAATTGGCAAGGTGAAATAAAGCAAGGATAACGAAAATCATCAAACAAATAAATATAAAGCCATTGTTCTTCATCGATAAAGACAATCACGGTGTTAATGCACGAAATCAATTGACCCATTGATTTCATAGGAACAACTTATGACCTTAAGAAACCAAAAGATAACAACTTGGGAGGGAATTCAAACAGATACCTGACCGAAATCCGCCAGCTTGAGTACCCCCTCGGCGGAGATCAGCAGATTGGACGGCTTGAGATCACGGTGGACCACCGAGTGCCGGTGGCACGCGTCGACTCCCCTTGGGATATGAAGCATCCACCGCTTGACCTCGCCGACTGCGAGGCCGCCGCCTTTCTTGGCGTCGCTTATGACGGAGGTGAGATCGGCGGGCAGGAACTCCAGGACGAGCACAACGTTCTCGTCCTCCTGCCAGTAGTACTCGACAAGGTCGACAACGTTTGGGAGAGTCCTGGAGGATCTGGAGGGCCTCGATCTCTCGGAACGAGCTTTGATAATCGTGGATCTCCTTGAGGGCCACCACGACGCCGTCAGACCGTCGGCGGCCGCGGTATACGTCGGCATAGGCGCCGAAGCCGATGCGTTCGAGGATCTCGTACCGCTGGGTGATCTCTGACCGGCCGTAGATGCTCCAGCTCCTAGAGTAATAATTATCCAGAAATCAAACACATCCCAGCCAAAACATGATACGCAAGCAAGGAGCCAAATGTAAACACGGAATCACCAAAAATACTCGAGCAAAGTCCAATTCCAACAAGAGCTTGGAACGGCAATCTCCTAGAATTCACAAACCATACAATCACAGAAAAATAAACCCAATTCTACGAAACAAAACCAGAAGTGCAATCACTTGGAATTAATAGCAAAAAACAAAAGGAACAAACGTTCCGATCAAAAACTCCGTGAAACCGAACCGTACAGTCAGGAAATCAAAAGAGATCGGGAAATCAAGAGAAGAAGCGAAGGAGATTAGTAGAGTTACAGTTTCTTGGCCTTCTCGAGGGATCGGGCGTGGCCAAAGTGGAAGAGATCATAGATGCCATCGGCGTAGACCCGGACGGGCCTATCCCCCTCACCCTTCGGCTTTTCTTTCTGCTCCGGCGCTGGATCTACCATTGGTGCTCTGAAGCCGAATTAAGAGAAGAGCCACACGATGCGGATTTTTCTACCGCTTTCTCCCTCCCTCTCTGGTTGGGGGCCATAATAGTAGAGTAAAGGCTGCTGGCGCTTTTTAAAGCATCGGCAGGCTGCGTGAATTCCCGACAGTTTCCCTTAGCGTCGTCTTAAAAGGGTTGGTAGCGAATTCATCAACTTTTAGAAACGGTCCAAACAATTAATTTTGTAAATGGTGACTTAGAGCTGACGGCTATTAGGCCTTTAAGGTCATTATTGGCCGAATCATTGAAGCTTTTATGGGTCGAACCTATAAATAGGTTCAAGAATTCAANGTTGGCTATCTCATCTGATCCAACTAGCGCTCGCAACGCTCCAAAAAATCTGATGCCGATAAGCTACCCCCATCCTCGGGTTCGAGTTATCTTGGGTTCTGGTTGATCGTAACCCAAACCCGGATCAATTGCAAATCAGGCCAGGTTAAACCTGGGTCTTCCGGGTTTGGATTGGACAAATATAAGTTTAAACACCGCTATAAATCACGTTTGGTGGACCAAATTCAAATTGAACCCGGCCTAAATTATACCCCTAGTCATGTACTCCCCCCTTTCGTCACCACTGCTCTCCGTTAAATGCCAGCACCAACCTCCACATCTCTCTCGAATGAAGATTCGTATGAAGCTTTCCTTCTTACCGCCTTTTGTTGTTAACCTTGGAAAGACTTAGCCATGGCTCAGCATCTAGGAATAAATGTTGCAAGCTTCACAATCCTTGAAAAGGGATCGATGGGAGTGCCTTGAAAAAAAAAAAAACCCATGACCCTTCCATTTTAAAGGGCCGGCTGGATTTCTTGAAAATTTAGTTGGGTCATGTTGGTACAGTAGAACTTCTTGTTAAGCTTCATCATTCTAGATGAGAAAGTTTGTAAACTCTTGTTGGTGTTAGGTTTGAATTTTGTCAACTAAGGATCTATTTTGTTTAACTAATGGCCAAGTTGTTCAACAATAACTATCTCATATGTTTATTACCTAACAGCTATTTAAAAGATATCCTAACCACTAGTGAGGTCTAAATCAAAATGACAACGATGATGTTGATTTTTTTTCCCCACTATTATGGCTGGCACATAATGAATTATTTGGGTAGAGTTTATTGATTACTTATCACCCTAACTAGGATTCATGATATCATATTTCTCTTTAATGTTGATGGAATTGAGGGGGTGCCAATCAGTACAAGTAGCTAGCTAGTAGCGTCTTTGAGATTGATACAAAGGATTTAGGTTTGAGTTATATACTTGGATAAAGATTTACTCAAAAAATCATCTTCGTTCATAGCCTGGCTTATTAGGGAATTGAAATTTTGAAAGAACTCTTAAAGATTATAATATTAAAAAAGAGTAAAAAGAAGTAAAATCAAACATAGCTTTTTTAATAAAGAAAAAAGAGAAAATTCATGTGGTGCAAACGGTTGTTGTCATGAGTTAACTAGTTTTACATAGAGCTTTCAAAAAATGCCAATAAAGAATCATAAAAAGAAGGTGCAAAAGAATTCTAATCCTATTTGCAAAACTTGGATTTTTTTATTTAACCTTAATTCTAATCCAATTTGTAAAATATCAACCCTAATCCTAACCCTAACTCTATTTGTAAAATCTCAATCCTAATTCTATTTTTAAAAATCAGGTTCGGACTGAGTTTTGGGTTGAAATTCGGGTTGATAAAAAAATAAAATAAAATATTATTTTCAAAGTAAATAAACATAGAATTATGGATCCTAGAGATAAAAATAAAATCCCTTGCCGAATGCATAAGCTGGACTCGGAACATTAACATTGTATTAAAAATAAAAGTCTTACTTGAATTGAAGAAAAAAATGAATGGGCCATGGGCACGACCACTTCCTTGCTATAGTTTTATTGCACCTGAAAAACGTCAGTTGATCTGGTACGGACACCAAAGTTCAAAAGAGGCTTCGATCTAATTCAGTATGGCTTTAATTCTTTCATGTGTCCAGTAAATAGAGCAATAATTTTACTTCTTTGAATTTGAGTCATGTAATTAAAGTTGGTTTATTTCAATTTGGATTCTTGAGTCCAAGTAGGATCAAATTGGTTTGTATTTAGTGAGTTTAGTAGTTGGGTCCAAGAGAGGTATGGAATTGGGTTCAAGTTAAGCAAGTGAGCTTGAAGATTGGATGCTTTCAACCACTCCAACAAATCAATCCAAGGTGGACGCCACTTCAGCAAGCATTGTTGGGTGCCATGTCAACCTCTTGGTGTACACCTCACCAAGCCACATCACCACATGCCACGTCACTAAGAAGAATTCAAATTCAAAGGAGCTAACCACTTTTCTCTCCTCTTTTTAAGCTTAGTTATAAGTTGTTTCAACCTCTCACCCTTATAGCTAGCCTAGGTTGCAACTTCCCATGAAAAGCTCCATGTAATTTGAATTTAGGTTGCAACTTTCCATGAAAAGCTTCATGTAATTTGAATTTTCAAAAGTCTCTTGGAGGCTTATAAATACTACTCCAAGCTCTTGTAAAGACAATTGATAATGAATGAAAGTTGAGTTTATTTTCTTCCATTTGTATTGGCAAATGTCCTCCGAGAGGGAGTGGGTGACAAGCCCTTAGCTACTATTATTTTCTTCCATTTGTGTTAGCAATGTCCTCCGAGAGAGAGTGGGTGAGAGGCCCTTAGCTATTTCAAGAAAGTCATTTCCATGCCAAGATCCATTAGCCATTTTTCATCCCATTCCATCTTCCAAGGTGCAAGAAGACTCCACAAAGAAGGCCGACCAAGCTACCTCAAATCCGCCAAGCTTCATCTTAACTTCAACCTGCCATTCCTCATCCTTCATTTCATACTCCATCAAATTTTTACGTTCTTAACTCTAATTTGATTTGTGTAGGATCCTCGAAATTTTAGGTTCCAAAGAAGAAGGTCTTCCGTGACATGAAACAGATACAAGAAGTCCTGCAACTAGAGGAATCTCCTTATCATCCAAGAACTTCATCCTTGAGTGTAAACCTTTTAATCTCTGATATATTAATGGCCGGGTACCCCTCTTTCAATATTTTTTGATCTAAAATATTAGATAACTAAGCCCTAGCCTATGTGATTTCTTATCCACAAAGATCCTTTCTCTTTACTATTTTGAAGGATTTTCCTCCAAGTTTAGTTTAACATGCAATTCCCTTCATGAAAATTTTGCTCTTTTACATGAAAATGTAGCCTAGCTTCACTTCATTTTTCATTTAGTTATTACTATCTATTCCTAGATTGCATCATTCCACTCCATCCCCTATCAAATAGGTATCAGAGCATGGTAGGTTAGGGCATATTTTTTATTTTCTGAATTGTCTGTTATTTTCTGTAATTTCTGCATATAAAACATAGGGCTGAAATTTTATTCATTTAAGGATGGATTCATGGAGTTCTTTCCTACTTTTGTGAATCTTAGCTCATATTAGACTCCAAAATTAAGTCGTGACAATTCAAGCTAGATCTGAAAACTTTTTTAATAGGTTTCAGATCTGAGGTTTCTTTTAACATTTGCATGAAAGTTTTCTTTCTAGTACATTAGATACCTAAATTTTAACCACATTTTCAAATTTGAAGTTTTCCTCTAATAAAACTTAGAATTTAAAATTTAAAATTTAAAATTTAAATTCTAAAATTTGAAATGTGAAATTCAAATTTAAAATTTAAAATTTGAATTCTTGTTTAGTTAGTTATAACTTGTTTGAAGTTACATTTTTAATTAGTATAGTGACATTGCTTTGTTGCATGCCATCATTTGCATAAGCTATTTTAAGGCACTCCCATCACAAGATAAGGGCAGAATTTCATCATCTGTCCTTAGCCCAAAACCACAATCCTACATAACGACCCTAGCCTTTAATTAAAAAAAAGGATTAGACCCAAATTGCTCTAGTGAGCTAGGGACACCCACTGGTCGGGTTCAGGCTAGTGTCGAGTCACTTTGTCAATTACTCTGTGTGTGCTCCGTGCTTAGTGTCTAGAACGGTGGTTCAAGGGCTTGTGTGCTGGTCCGTCTCTTGGCCAATCTAAAATTGGTGTCTAAGCTGGCAATCAGGGACCTACACTCCCCTTACATATGCCTGGCTAGGTGCTGAGTTACTATAGATTAGTTTGCCACTTTGATTAGGCATCTAGTTTGAGCTCTAGGTTTTAGGAGCCATTAGTCGTTATGGTCGGCTTGTGTGCCTAATTGCATTGCATGACAACTAGATCAGGGACCCCATACCAGCACAATCCAGGTCAACCCAGTGTAGCCATGGACCCAAATCTAGAAGTTTTAATGAGGACTATGACTGAGCAATATAATCAATTGAACATTAGGTTTGACCAGATGCAAGAAAGGATTGATTCCTTAGAAATCTCATATGACTCCTGCTGAGCCTCAATTACCCAGAATGACACCTCTGAATCCTAGAGTCCAATATCCTGAACCTATTGTTGAACCCCACCAAAGAAGACCTCATCATGACTATATTGATCAAGATGAAAAAGCCCTTAGGAGTATCTAACTTGATGCACCCACTTTTGATGGGGACCTAGACCCTAAGGTGTACATAGATTGGGAGGGAGATATGGACCAATATTTCAAATGGTATGAAATGTCAGAGGATAGAAAGTTCAAATTTGCGAGCTTAGACTAATCCGACAAGCTAGGTTATACTGAGGAAATGTTGAGCGATTGTGTAGGCAAAGATGAGACATGCCAATAGGTACTTGGAGAGTCATGAAAATCAAGCTTAGGGAGAAGTGCCTACCTATTTCCTATAAGCAAAGGTTACTGGACCAATGGCAACGGCTAAGTCAAGGGAATAGGCATGTGTTGGAATACATTGCTAAGTTTGATAAATATTATGCGATGTAGTATTGTTGAATCAGAAGATGTAACCCTATCCAGATTTAGAACCGGTTTAAGGGAAGAGATTCAGAGAGAACTATTCCTTAGAGAAGTCCATGACTTAGAACAAGCATACCAGGTAGCTAGGGACTTCGAAAGATTCTAAAGAGTACAATTTGTCCATCGGTCTGAACCCAATAAGATGAGTGCCCCAAGCCAAAGGCCTAATTCAAGCTAGACTCACTTTAGCCGACCCATACCCAATACTCCTTTAGTCCGAAAGATTGATAAAGGAAAGAGTCCAGAAATCCAAAAGAGTAATACTCAAAACATACACTATTTCAAATGTCATAAGGTAGGTCATTATGCGAGTCAATGTCCTACTAGAGCCTTGCATATAAGAGAAGTAGAGGAGGAAGTTAATGAATCAATTGCAAATTTGGAGGAAGAGATTTATGAAGCAGAAGTGAATCTAGCTGATGAGTATGATGGAGATGAAGAAGTTTTAGACTCGTCTGAGTTTTTAGGAGTTGTTAGATGTATCTTGACCCAGACCAAAGAGCAGGAAGACTGGCGTAGAACTAACATCCTACAAACTTTTGTCAAAATACGGAAAAAAGCGTGCAAAACATTATAGATAGTGGGAGTTGTGTCAATGCAATTTCAACTAATACTGTTAAGAGTTTAGGATTACCCACTGCTTCCCATCCCAACCCTTATAAGGTTTCCTGGATAGATTCCACTTCGATACCGGTCAAGTTTAGATGTCAAGTTCAGGTGCAATTCCAGTCGTACCTAGAGAAAGTTTGGTGTGACATACTTCCAATGGGGTTTAGTAGCATTATTTTTGGCAGACCTTGGTTATATGATCATGATGCTACTTTATTTGGTCAATCTAATTCTTGTTCCTTTAATTTTAATGGAAAGAAGATAGTTATAAACCCTTTTTCACCCAAAACAACATTAAGAGAGGGTCTAGTAACTTGAAGGAAAAGAAACAGGGGTTGCATTTGATGAATGATAAAGACTTAGAAAAGAAAATTAATAAAGGTTCACCAATTTGGAAACCTATCGACCTCATTCCATTACCCACTCATGAATGAATGTCTGAGTCCGCCGAGTCATATGCACATATTAAGGAATTGTATAAGGAGATCAGTAAGAAAATTCAAATGATCAATGAAGTCTATAAGCATATGGCCCATTCACATAAACGAATAAAAGAATTCAATATAGGGGACTTTGTCATAGTTAAACTTAGACCTAAAAGGTTCTCGCCGGGAACTATAAGAAACTGCATGCCCGGAGAGCTGGACCTTTCAAAGTATTAAAGAGAGTTGGACCAATGCATGTGTTAGAGTTACCATCAGATTATGGCATTAGTTTAACGTTTAATATTATGATCTGAAAGAATACAAAGTGTCGGCATTAAATCCTAGTGAGCCTTTTGGACTTTACCCAGCCTTTGAGAGTGAAACCCTACTAGAGTGTCCACCAGCAATTCAGTTAGAGCGGAAAGATTGGATTGAACGTATATTGGATGACTAGGAATTACCACCAGAAATAGGGCTATCAACCTTATCTGGTTCGATGGCAAGGAAGGCCAGAATCCGAGGATTCCTGGATCACCCGAGAGGATATGCAGCAAATCGATCTAGACCTGCTAGAAAGGTATCAAAGTTAGACCAGTCCTTACTCGACAGGGTCGAGTTCATCCCATCCCAGGAGAATTGGTGCGGACACCAAAGTTCGAAAGAGGCTTCGATCTAATTTAGTATGGCTATAATTCTTTCATGTGTCCTGTAAATAGAGTAATAATTTTACTTCTTTAAATTGAGTCATGTAATTAAAGTTGGTTTATTTCAATTTGGGTTCTTGAGTCCAAGTAGGATCAAATTGGTTTGTATTTAGTGAGTTTAGTAGTTGGGTCCAAGAGAGGTATGGAATTGGGTTTAAGGTAAGCAAGTAAGCTTGAAGATTGGATGCTTTTAACCATTCCAATCAATCCAAGGTGGATGCCACTTCAGCAAGCATTGTTAGGTGCCATGTCAACCTCTTGGTGTACACCTCATCAAGCCACATCACCACATGCCATGTCACCAAGGAGAATTCAAATTCAACGAGCTACCCACTTTTTTCTCCTCTTTTTAAGCTTAGTTATAAGTTGTTTCAACCTCCCATCCTTATAGCTAGCTTAGGTTGCAACTTCCCATGAAAAGTTCCATGTAATTTGAATTTAGGTTGCAACTTCCCAAAAAAGCTCAATTAATTTGAATTTTCAAAAGTCCCTTGGAGGCTTATAAATACTACTCCAAGCTCTCTTGTAAAGACAATTGATGATGAATGAAAGTTGAGTTTATTTTCTTCATTTGTGTTGGCTATTGTCCTCTGAGAGGGAGTGGGTGAGAGGCCCTTAGCTATTTCAAGAAAGTCATTTCCACACCAAGATCCATTAGCCATTCTCCATCCCATTTCATCTTCCAAGGTGCAAGAAGACTCCACAAAGAAGGCCGACTAAGCTACCTCAAATCCGCCAAGCTTCATCTTAACTTCAACCTGCCATTCCTCTTCCTTCATTTCATACTCCACCAAATTTTTATGCTCTTAACTCTAATTTGATTTGTGTAGGATCCCCGAGAATTCCAGGTTCCAAAGAAGAAGGTCTTCCGTAATGCGAAACAGATACAAGAAGTCCTGCAACTAGTGGAATCTCCTTGTCATCCTAGAACTTCATCCTTGAGTGTTAACCTTCTAATCTCTGATATATTAATGGCCGGGTACCCATCTTTCAACATTTTTCGATCTGAAATATTAGAATAACTAAGCCCTAGCCTGTGTGGTTTCTTAGCCACAAGATCCTTTCTTTTAGTATTTTGAAGGATTTTCCTCAAGTTTATTTTTAACATGCAAATCTCTTCATGAAAATTTCTGCTCTTTTACATGAAATGTAGCCTAGCTTTACTTCATTTTTCATTTAGTTTTACTATCTATTCCTAGATTTCATCTTTCCACTCCATCCCCCATCATGATCTTCATACATAGGCATTTAAAAAGGTATAGAGGTAAAAAAATTGGCCATGTTTAGCTTCCTAGAAGCAAGGAAACAACTATTTGCCAAATAGAAACAACAGATAAGGTAATAACTCCGAAGCCAAGGCACAAGATGCGGAGGAAGACACTCTCGGAAACCATTTCACGTCGGATCCTCTCTTTTTCTTTTCTTTCATTTCATCGTTGCACATCCCACTTCCGAAGTAGAAAACGACAAGGTAAATGAGAAAAGGGATCAAGCAAGACACCATGCCGAACTCATACCGTACTCTTACAAAAAGAATGATAAGCTCGCCTACAAGATAGACAAAATAAAAGAACGAAAAAGCGAATGAGCCAATACTTCGCCCTGCGGTAAGAAATTGCAGAAATCGAGGATGTGGGATTGACCATTGCTTGACTTGATGTCTTCACTGTTTACGTATCAAAAAGAACACTAAGATTCGTGACATATGAGCCCCTATGCCATGCAACTTGCTTTCGACTCGGGCGCGTCGGTCATGGGAGGTATAATTTTTAAAAATTGGATGGTTATTTTATTTCGCGGTCTCCTCTTGTGAAAGGCAACAAAAGCCGAAAAAGCTCCAATTCCAGCTCACCTCCGATGCTCACCACCACAACCCAAAGCATTTTGAAAACCATTCCTCCACATTTACCAAAATACCCTTCATCACATCTTCCATTAGTCCATTCACTTCCGTCTGATCGAACAAACCTACGTCCATTTTCATCATTTCAAACACTAAAAATCCTCTGGTTCGCAGAAGGCGTGGCCTCCTTTGCCTCTCTCTCCCGCTCTCTCTCTCTCGCTGCAATGCCTTGTTGCAGGGAAAACAAAGAAGAGGAGGCGGAAAGTGAAACGAAATGTACGGATGGTCTGCCTTTATGTTTGTCCTTCTTTTGCTTGCCTGCGACCGACGGCCTTGCCCTTCTCGCCCTTAAGTTGGCCATCTCGTCTGATCCGACTGGCGCTCTCAACGCCCCAAAAATCTGATGCCGATAAGCTACCTTCATCCTCGGGTTTGGGTTATCTCGGGTTCTGGTTGACCGTAACCCAAACCCGGATCAATTGCAAATCGGACCATGTTAAACCTGGGTCTTCCGGGTTCGGATTGGACAAAAATGAGTTTAAACACTGCTGTAAATCAGGTTCGATGGACCGAATTTGGATTGAACCTGACCCAAATTATACCCCTAGTCATGTACTCCCCCCTATCGTTACCACTCCTCTCCGTTAAATGCCAGCACCAACCTCCACCTCTCTCTCGAATGAAGATTCGTATGAAGCTTTCCTTCTCACCGCCTTTTGTTGTTAACCTTGGAAAGACTTAGCCATGGCTCAGCATCTAGGAATAAATGTTGCAAGCTTCCCAATCCTTGAAAAGGGATCGATGGGAGTGCCCTTGAAAAAAAAAAAAAAAACGCATGACCCTTCCATTTTAAAGGGCCGGCTGGCTTTCTCAAAAATTTAGTTGGGTCATGTTGGTACAGTAGAACTTCTTGTTAAGCTTCATCATTCTAGATGAGAAAGTTTGTAAACTCTTATTGGTGTTGGGTTCGAATTTTGTCAACTAAGGATCTATTTTGTTTAACTAATGGCCAAGTTGTATGTTTATTAGCTAACAGCTACTTAAAAGATATCCTAACCACTAGTGAGGTCTAAATCAAAATGACAACGATGATGTTGATATTATTTTTTTTTCCACTATTATGGCTGGCACAGAATGAATTATTTGGTAGAGTTTATTGATTACTTATCACCCTAACTAGGATACATGATATCATATTTCTCTTTAATGTTGATGGAATTGAGGGGGTGCCAATCAGTACAAGTAGCTAGCTAGTAGTGTCTTTGAGATTGATACAAAGGATTTAGGTTTGAGTTATACTTGGATAAAGATTTACTCAAAAAATCATCTTCGTTCATAGCCTGGCTTATTAGGAAATTGAAATTCAGAAAGAACTCTTAAAGATTATAATATTAAAAAAAGATTAAAAAGAAGTAAAATCAAACATATCTTTTTTCATAAAAGAAAAAAGAGAAAATTCATGTGGTGCAAACGGTTGCTGTCATGAGTTAACTAGTTTTACATAGAGCTTTCAAAAAATGCCAATAAAGAATCATAAAAAGAAGGTGCAAAAGAATTCTTTCAAATATATAATTAGCATAGATATTTTACTTTTAGGTAGAATATTTAACTTGTATAAAATTTATATATTGCATCAAGCAACCATTAATATAGTGATTGAAGGTACTAGCTTATCAAATTAGTAAAGATCTTTTAGTGATTATACAAGGGAGGTTTAAATTCTACTTTACCAAGATTTAGGAGGTTATGAGTATTTAGAAAAGATTACTCCTCATTTGTATAGCAATTAGATATTTAAAAAAATTTGCTACGACAATCAAAGATTTAAAAAAGTCATTTTGTTAATGTCTGCAATTAATTAGAAGAGTGGATACAAGCTTAAAATGGATGTTAATATTATGTCATAATAAATGACAATGATTATGTTGTGTAGCACTTATGAAATTAAAGAAGAAAAAAATGCATCACATGAATATGTTGCAACATCATAAAAGCTGATCACATGAGCTTTATGTCCAATACTGTTGGTTGAGCTTTCAATGATAGATATGACTAAGGATGACCAACACTCAAATATTTGTTTGAATACCATTCTACGTTCAGCTTCTATTGAAATTTCTACATTCTGATTTTCATGATAATTTATTATTAAAATTTGATATATATACATTTAAGCATCATCACATGCAATTAATAAATAAGTAGATACAAAAGCAAAAGTCAATATGTGCAAAATATAAGCTTAAGTATATATGGTTAAATATGAAGAAGAATGTATCCAATGATTAAATATAAAATGACAATCAATTAAAAAATGAGCCCGGTCAATTCTTTTAGAAATTATTTTTGCTTGGATTTTAGAGGGATAGAATGAATTTTTTATTCCATAAAATACATTCCATTATAACGTTTGTATGGATCATCACAAGTATAGTAACTTGCCCTAAGTATACATCCAACCACAACTATTATTGGCCTGTAGTTAATCCCTAACAACCATTGCTGGGGGACAATAACTATCAGTTAGCCTCCATTGCTGTCTTATAAGAAAAGATTGAACTAAATGCTTTCCATTTTAGGTGGACTAGTTGGGCGGACTGGGTCAAGAATATCGGAACCCAACCCAAGAAAATAATTTTTGACTCCACTATATTGGGTCAATTCCCTCCGGTATGATTTCTTTGATATGTTAAAAAACAATCCTTAGAAAATTCAATTGCTCTTTTGGTCTCACAATGTATATCTTGATTGTGGATCAGCAAGATGCTTTTGTTTATAATCTGAACCATGCAATCTTTATCAGGTTTATACCTACATACACAAAATAATTGAATTTGCAACCTACTTGTGAGAGCATATGGTAATTTGTGGATTTTGAAAGTCCATAATCTAAAAGAAAATTCTCAACCATAAATTTACAAGCAATGATTGTCGAATCCAAATTAGGAAACAAGATATGATTAAATTCACTCTTTTGTATTTCAATTCATGTAAATCATTTACTAAGACACAAAGTGCATTTGTTCTTTCTGAAAATTTCAATAGGAACTGATGTGGCTGATCACATCCTCTGGGCGGCAGCATAACACCTTGTGCAATTCCCGGAGCCGAATAAGTTGATAGCTCGTTTCTGGCATCGGCAACCTCGCTTCGGCCCCTGGCTTCGGCCTCGGCCCCTGGCTTCAGCCCCGGCTTCTGGCTTTGGCCTCGGCCTCTAGCTTTGGCCTCATCCTTGCTTCGGCCCCTAGCTTCGGCCTCGGTCTCTTGCTTCGGTCCCGGCCCAGGCTTTGGCCTCGGCCTCTAGCTTCGGCCTCACCCTCGCCTCGGCCCCTAGCTTCGGCCCTGGCTCCTGGCTTCGGCCTCGGCCTCTAGCTTCAGCCTCATCCTCGCTTCGGCCCCTGGCTTTGGTCCCGGCCTCTGGCTTCAACCTCGGCCTCTAGCTTCGGCCTCACCCTCGCCTCGGCCCCTGGCTTCGGCTCCGGCCTCTGGCTTCAGCCTTGGCCTCTAGCTACGGCCTCACCCTCACCTCGGCCCCTGGCTTCGGCCCCGGCCTCTGGCTTCGGCCTCACCCTCGCTGCTCTGCAGTGCACGTTTCCTTAATATAGCGGAACCAATCTCCGATACCGGACCGAGGGATTTGAGGCACCAACTGCCGCATATCTTGCTCATCTGTTTCACTGAAATCATGGGAGGTTACCCACACACTGTACAGTCGCCAATATTCCTGGCACCCATTCAGCAACGGCACACCCGCCTGCCGTTCAAAAAGCTTATCCTAACAAAAAGGAGACCCAGCGGCTCTAACGATAGGTATAAAAAGGACCCTAGCTTACAAAGCAGGGGGATGAAATCTCTACTCCCTTATCGTAAAAACTCCTGTTCTACAAGCCACTGACTTGAGCATCGGAGGGTCCCCACCGGCACCACCGGTCTGAGATTTTGTGCAGGTTCCCGGAGAAGAAGGCGCTCCCTTTGCATTTCCAGCGACTACTTCCGACGATCTATGAAGATCTCCGCCCACCAGTGCTCACCGCAAGTGGATTGGCAGCAATAGATTGGCGTGCCAGGAAGGGGGGTGGCAAACAGACGTTTACCTTCACGCATCTGCAACCCCTCGACTTTGCAAGGAAGAGGATGGTGACGACGCGAGATCAGGAAGCTTCCACCATCCATGCCGCGGAATGCCTACCGCGGGCTGAAAAATTATGGCTAACACCCATGTTCCACCTCTTGCACCACCGCAGGCTGGCCAGTCCGATCGGCTTGATGCCCTAACTAGTCAGGTACAAGACCTGATGACGGTAGTGCGAGGACAACAGGAACACTGTTTCGCTGCCATGCCTTTGCCACCTCAATCCCCTCCGCCTCATAAGGAGGGTCATGGAGCCAGTCAGCCTCATTAGGGCAGGACTCCTCCTGAGGCCTCCCATCACTCGCTCCCTGAACCTCCCCGTCGGGAGGCCTCAAAGTGGTGGCGATCTCTCTCCCGCCATTCTGATCGCTCCCATCAGCGGCATGGTGAAAAGGAACCAAGATATGTGCACTCCCTGCACTGGAAGTCTTCCCCTTCCTCATCTTCGGACTCCTCTAAAGAGGACACCGGCAGGAAGGCCGCCCGTCGGGCCGAACGGCTACTTGATGAATATCACCAGCGATTGGAGGAACTTAGTCGCCGGATCGGTAGCCCTCACGGGACGGACTACGACCACCGTCCCCTACTTTCTCACTGCATCATGGAGGAGGCGGTCCCATCTCGGTTCCATCTTCCCCAGTTGGACTTGTACGATGGCACGACCGATCATCTTGACCACTTGGAGAGCTACAAGGTTCTCATGTAAGTCCAAAGTGCGACGGACTCTCTCATGTGTATGGCCTTTCCGGCCACACTGCGGAAGGCAGCACGTGCATGGTACTCATGTTTGCCACCGCGCAGCATCAATTCCTTCAGACAGCTCGAGCGATCTTTCTTGGCCCACTTTGATGCATGCCGAAAGATTCCTCGAGTGGCTGATAGCTTGTTTGCTCTCCAACAAAGGAGTGACGAAACCCTGAAAGACTTTGTCACTCGGTTCAAGAAGGCCACGCTCGAAGTTTATAACTTGGAGGATTCTATAGCCACCCTAGCCCTAAAGCGAGGGCTTCATCCTTCTAGATTTGCATATTCCCTGGATAAGAAGCCTCCCGGCTCCTATGCCGAGCTACTAAGCCGAGCACATAAGTACATTCACACCGACGAGGAAGACTCTTCCAGGAGGGAGGCCGACAAAGGTTCTAGCAAGAAACCGACGCTCACGGAGCCTGCCGAAGGACGATCCAAGAGGTCTGAGCCTCCTTGTCGCTCAGACAACTGGCCTCAGACGCTTATTCCCAAGGAGCAGTTCACTCCTCTCCTTGCTCCAATATCTCATATCCTGTTGGAGATTGAGGAGGAGCCCTACTTCCGATGTCCGCCCCCCATGAAGTCTGGGATCCCCTGCAGCAAGGAGCTCTATTGCCGATATCACAGAGACTATGGCCACGACACTAAAGACTGTCGCCTCTTGAAGAAGGCTATTGAGGAACTTGTTCAGCAAGGTCATCTAAGCAAGTTCATCCAGAGGGGGAACCCTACTGCCACGGGTCCATCGGCACTTCCCGCACCGCAGATTAGCAAAGATAATGCCCCGATAGAAATGACCATGGCCATAATCTCCTGAGGGGTAGGCAGCAGTGCAAAAAGATAGCGAGAGGAGGAAGAAGACTCTGTAATCCCTTTTTCCAAAAGGGATCTAGAAGGAGTAGTGAATAAGAATGATGATAGCGTCGTCGTCTCCATGACAATCGCTAAACACCCTGTAAAGCGGATTCTGGTTGATAGTGGAAGTTCAGTGAATGTCTTGAGTTATGACGCTTTTGTTAGAATGAATTTGCATACAAGTTCTCTTCTACCTGTCACCACTCCCTTGATGGGTTTCACTGGAGACTCCATCAGGGTGGAGGGTGAGTTCACCTTCCCCGTTACCGCCGGGACCTCACCACGTCAGAGCACAGTTCTCATGAACTTCCTGGTGGTTCGGGTCCACTGGCTTACAATGCCATTTTGGGGAGACCTAGCTTGAACCTGTTGGATGTTGTTATCTGCACCAAGAGTTTGCTGGTGAGATTCCCCACCGACAAAGGGGTCGGAGAAATGAAGGGAGAACAAAGCCCACCACCGCTCTGCTGCCACTTAGCCTCCAGCCTGCAGGAGACGGTGTCAGTAGCAGCACCTGAACCACTCGACCCCCGAGACTTGGAGAGGAGAGGGGAGCCAGCTGAGCACCTCCTAGCCTTCCCCTTGGGGGAGGACCCAACGAGGACCATCCAGATTGGAGCACTACTTCTGGAAGAGGTGCGCGATCGGCTCCTTGCTTTCCTGCGTGCCAACTCCAACATCTTCGCATGGTCATCATCAGATATGCCAGGCATCCCTAAGGAGATAATCACTCATCAACTCAACCTCAAGCCAGAATGCTGGCCTATCTAATAGAAGAAGAGGAGCTTCGCTCCTGATAGGCAGAAAGTCATCAATGAGGAAATCCGTAAGTTGAGAGCTACGGGCCATATCCGGGAAGTTCGCTACCCCGACTGGTTGGCTAACATCGTAATGGTCTGCAAGCCAACGGGAGCTGGAGGATGTGCGTCGACTTCATCGACCTCAACAAAGCATGCCCCAAGGACAACTTCCTGTTGCCTCAGATCGACCAACTGGTGGACGCTACATCCGGCCATGAGACCCTTAGCTTCATGGACGCTTTCTCTGGGTACAACCAAATCAGGATGAACCTGGCATATGAGGAAGCTACCTCTTTCATAACCGAGAAAGGACTATACTTTTACAAGGTGATGCCGTTCGGACTGAAGAACGTGGGGGCCACTTACCAAAGGCTAATGAACAAAGTCTTTGAGGACCAGATCGGGTGCAACATGGAGGTATACATGGATGACATGCTGACAAAAAGTGTCCGCGCTACCAACCATATCGCCGACCTGACGGAGACCTTCGGCAACCTCCGCCGATACCAGATGAGGCTGAACCCATGCAAATGTGCCTTTGGGGTGATAGCCGGCAAATTCTTGGGTTTCATGGTGACCCAACGAGGAATCGAGGCAAACCCTGATAAAGTCTGAGCCATCCTGGACATGAGATCTCCCGTCAACAAGAAGGAAGTGCAATGCCTAATGGGAAGGGTGGTGGCCTTGAGCCACTTTTTGTCCAGGTCCGCTGAGAGGTATTTGCCTTTCTTCAAGGCACTCCGCAGGGTCAACGGATTCGAATGGACGAGGGAATGCCAGATGGCCTTCGAGGGACTGAAAGAATTTTTATCCATCCCGCCACTGTTGTCCAAGCCAAAGGGTGGAGAAGAGCTTCTTCTGTACCTCATGGCTTCTCCCGAAGCTATCAGTTCCGTGCTGATTTGCATGGACACCAACAGAACACAAAAGCCAGTGTATTACACCAGTAAGGTGCTTCACGATGCGAAAACTAGGTATTCGAGAATCGAGAAGATTATCTTCACGTTCATTATATCTGCCCAGCGCCTCCGACCCTATTTTCAAGCTCATCCGATCTGGTGGTCACGGACCAACCACTCAAGGCGATTCTCGCTCGTCCAGACACTTCGGGCCGATTAGCGAAGTGTGTGCTTAAGCTGGAAGAATTCGACCTATCTTTTCATCCCAGTCAGCTATGAAATCTCAGGTCCTCGCAGATTTCTTGGTCGAATGCACCTGGGGCGAGGAGCAACTAGAAGACTCCCATGCAAACCTAACTCCTGGGACTGGAGAGGATGAATGGATCCTTCATGTGGACGGAGCGTCAAATTCCCAAGGGAGCAGAGCGAGCCTCATCCTGGCCAACCCGGATGGAATTGTAACCGAGTGTGCTCTCCGTTTTCTCTTTCCAGCCACCAACAACCAAGCGGAGTATGAGGCCCTACTATCAGGAATAAGATTGGCCCGGGAGATTGGGGTGAAGCACCTTAGAGCATTCACTGACTCCTAGCTAATCACTGGCTAAATCACTGGAGAATATGAGGCACAGGATCCTACTATATCCCGTTACTTGAGCATGGTGCAGTCACAAGCCTCTCTCTTAGCCTACTTCAGTGTTAGCTACATTCCTCGGAGGGAGAATGCTAAATATGACGCCCTATCCCAATTCGCTACCTCGGTCGATGGGATGCTGGGAAGAACCTACGTGAGCATCTGGAAGTCCCAAGCATCGAAGCCGCAGAGGAGATCCTACCGGTCGAGCAAGAGCCTTCATGGATGGATGCTTATATCCAGTACCTGACTGACGGCGCCCTCCTCGAGGACTCGACTGAGGCTAGGCTGCTCAAGAGATGGGCCCCAAAGTTTTTGATGATGGACGGAAAGCTCTAACAAGATCATTCTTGTACTCGTTCCTCAAATGTGTCAGCCCCACGGAAGTAGACTACATCCTGCGGGAAATACATGAAGGCATATGCGGAAGTCATCTGGGGGGCAGAGCTTTGGCATACAAAGCTTTGCGACAAGGATACTACTGGCTAACAATAAGGGAGGATGCATCCGAGCTCGTCAAGAGATGTGACAGTTGCCAATGCCATGCCAACGTCCAACGCCAACTGATGTCTCAGCTGACCTCCCTAGCTGCACCTTGGCCCTTCGCCCAATGGGGTATGGACATCCTGGGACCATTCCTTCTGGCCTCCGGTCAGTGCAAATTCCTACTGGTAGCCGTCAACCATTTCACCATGGATCGAGGCCGAAGCGCTCACCAAGATTACCAAGGGCAAGGTGAGATCCTTCTTTTAGAAATCTATAATATGCCGGTTCGGGCTGCCGCATACTCTCGTCACTGATAACGGCCAGCAGTTCGACAACACGGCCTTCCGGGAGTACTGCACCGAGCTAGGCATTCATTAGCGGTTCACCTCTGTGGGGCATCCCCAGACCAACGGTGCGGCCGAGGTGACCAACCGCATTATCCTTCAAGGACTTAGGGCCTAGCTAGATGACTGCAAAGGACGATGGGTGGAAGAACTCCCCAGTGTGCTGTGGCCTACCACACAACGCTGCAGCCCCCACCAAAGAGACCCCTTTCAGCCTGGTTTTCGGGTCCGAAGCCATCATTCCTGTGGAGATAGGTGTCCCAAGCCCCCGTACAGAGTTGTACAGTGAGGGGGACAACCCAAATCAGATGCGGGCCGACCTCGACCTAGTAACAGAACTACGAGACTAAGCGCGACTCCAGATGGCGGCCTTCCATTAGCGAACGGCCAGATACTACAATGCCCGAGTACGAGATGTTCCGCCCCGAAGACTTAGTCCTTCGATGGGCTGAAATATCAAAGATGACGGAAGGAGGCAAGTTAGCGCCAAGATGGGAAGGATCCTATCGAGTCACAGAGGTGCTTCTTCACGGAGCATACAAAGTTGAGGGGCTAGACGGGAAGCCCCTCCCCCGCACTTGAAACGCATACAACTACGACAGTATTATCAGTAGTTTGTTAATTTTCTTAGCTTGGGCCTTCCTGCCGGAGTACTATTCAAAATATTCTCAGTGACATGTTTTTGATTGATCCTGCTTCTCCCTCGAAGCCCACGTCTGCGTCGGCACTCCAAGCCTGAGTCTCCCCTCGGCACTCAAGCCCAAGTCTCCCCTTAGCACTCTAAGCCTCCAAGCCCGGCTCTGCATCGACACTCCAAGCCCGAGTCTCCCCTCGGTACTCTAAGCCTCCAAGCCCGGCTTCGCATCGGCACTCCAAGCCCGAGTCTCCCCTCGGCACTCTAAGCCTCCAAGCCCGGCTCCATGTCGACACTCCAAGCCCGAGTCTCCCCTCGGCTCTCTAAGCCCGAGTCTCCCCTCAGCACTCTAAGCCTCCAAGCCCGGCTCCGCGTTGGCACTCCAAGCCCAAGTCTCCCCTCGGCACTCATGCCCGAGTCTCCCCTCGGCACTCTAAGCCTCGAAGCCCAGCTCTGCGTTATCACTCCAAGCCCGAGTCTCCCCTCGGCACTCTAAGCCTCCAAGCCCGGCTCCACGTCGGCACTCCAAGCCTGAGTCTCCCCTCGGCACTCAATCCCGAGTCTCCCCTCGGCTCTCTAAGCCCGAGTCTCCCCTCGGCACTCTAAGCCTCCAAGCCCGGCTCCGTGTCGGCACTCCAAGCCCGAGTCTCCCCTCAGCACTTTAAGCCTTCAAGCCCGGCTCCGCGTCGGCACTCCAAGCCCGAGTCTCCCCTCGGCACTCTAAGCCCAAGCCTCCCATTGGTGTATTACCTCGGCTCCGTGTCGGCACCCTAGCTTGACTCCGCGTCGGTGTCTTAACTCGACTCTGCATCAGCACGCAAAAACCGACTCCGTATCAGTATTGGAAGTTTAACTCTTCAAAAGGCCCAACCCCACATTTGTGTTGGCCTAACTGTGCCATGGCACCACCCGACCTCATGTCGATAGCCCCTTAATTGACTTCGCATCGGTGCTACCCTCCGGTGTCGATAGCCCACGGCGCAAGGTCATTTGTCAAGACCACCAGGTCACACAAGTGCGATTATTAGCTATGACTACCTATGGCCCTGATAGCGGCCACTACGGCTTATTCATATCCAATCATTGATAATTGGTTATGATGCAAATCAAAATGAGAATTGAGCAAGAAATTTTCATTGCTAATGAAGTTACAAAACTGCCGATCAAATCGGACTTGATACAATATAAAGAAAACAAAAGAAACTAAGGTTGAGCCGGAGCTAAGTCGTCATCTTCGGGAACTTCATCCAGCTCTAGCTCTTCAATTCCTTCGAGGCGTAGAGTCTGCGTATTTTCTCCTTGCAGTCTTGGAAGCTGCCATCGTATGCAAATGCAGTTGTCTCGGCCAGCTCCCTACTGAAGGCTTTGGACTTCCTAAAATCCTCTACGGCCTCAAAGACTTTCTTCTCGGCCTCGGCGGCCTTCTCCTCAGCCTTGGTGGCCTTCTTCTTGGCCTCATCAGCCTTCCTCTCGGCCTCGGTCACCGCCGCCTTCAGATGTGCTACCTCGGCGTCTCGTTGGCGAGTGATTTCCTCAGCATTCTCGGCCCTCTTCTCGGCCACTTTGATCTCAATGGTGGCAGAGTGCAGCCGGTGCTGTAGCAAGTAAATTTCCGCTTCAGCGCTTTCTAACTCTCTTTGGCCACCCTTTGCTTTTCCTCTACCACCTGAGCATTATCAAGCTCATTGGCCGCCTGGTGCTGAGCCACTTCGAGCACCTCCTCCACCTTCTCAGCCTAGGCCAGGATACGAAGTCGGGCAGCCTCGGCTTCGGCTTCAGCTTTTTGCGCCCAGGCTATCTCCACCCGGCCCCCTCCAGGACTGCCTCGGCCCTCTCCGCTCTAGCCCGAATCTCTCAAATTTCCTCCATAGATTGATCGAGAGTGGCCTCAGCCTGAGACCAAAGGCCTCTCATGGCGGTCATAGAATTCAATGCCTAATCGGATTGCTTTAGTTAGATAAAGAAACAGTCACAAAAGTTTTGAAAATGGAATAATACTTACCCAAAGATGTGCCACGGATGCCTCTCGGAAGAAGGTAGATCTCCCTTGGTTTTGAAGGAACCCTTGCAGCTCGGGCACCGAAGCCTAGGCCAATGTCTGCTCGGCCCAACGGCTATGGCGCGTTAGAATTGATTGAAATGAGGTATCAATGCCATCCCCCTTCGCTGGCCACATGGCTACAGGCGAGGACTCAACCCCAACTCTGCCCCCCTGGCGCCTTTACTGGTAGAGATGCCTCGGTCGCTGCCCCTTCGGGAGATAAGCCGGCTCCCATAGTCGGCCTTGTAGCTGAGTTAGCCGGTTCTGCTTCGGTGGCCATGGGCCATGGTGATGGCTCTTTACTCCCTTCTCCGAAGATGTATCGATTACATCAATAGGAGACAGATGCAGTACTGGTAAAGGCGAATGAGGTAGATCTCTTTCCCCCACCTTGTTCTGCCCTGATACCTCTCCAGCCTCGGCCCTTACCACCTCGCTTCCTAGGGCTCTGCCAACTTCGGCCCTTTTCACCTCGCTCCCGCTCAAGGCCTCTCCAACCTCGGCCCTTCCCTCCATCTCGCCCCTTCCAGAGGCCTCTCCGACCTCAATCTTCTTGGCAATCTTGGTAACAACCCTCCTCTTGGCAGGGGCCCCATCCGCCTTGACCTTCCTTTTCCTTGTGGCAGCCTGTCTTATCTCGCGAAGTGATGGTGCCATTCCTGTATCAAGAAAAGGAAAAAAGAGTGTTAAAAAAAAGGAAGAGAAAAGAAAAGGGAAGGGAGGAGAAGGACAGAAAAAGCGAGGTGAGTAATCAGCCACTCACCACTGGACGGAATAAGGCCAGCAAGATGGAGGTTCTCTTCGATTAAAAGCTAGTTGCACCGAGGGATGTCGGCAGTCATAAGCTACCTGAATGCCATTCGATCCCTCGGAAGTACAGAAGAGTCTCTATTTGCATCGGTGTTGGGTGTTCCCCAGATTCCACTCACCCCCTCAATGTCGGAAAAAAAGAACCTATCTTTCCAACCTTTGATGGATGTGGGAAGATATAGTCTAAGAATCCTAGTGGGTCTAGGAGTAAAGGACCACCACCCCGCTTGCTTGCGAAGAGTGTAGAAGCTACGGAACAAAGAGATGCTAGCCTCTATACCATGAAAGTGACAATGTACCATGAAGCCGACGGTGGTTCGGATAGAATTTGGGACTAATTGTGTGGGTGTCAAGGAGTACCTATCTAAGAGGTTGAGGATGAAAGGATGGATAGGTAACCGAAGCCCCGCCTTAAAGAAGGCTCCATACAAGGCAACCCTCCCGGAATGGAAAGAAGTTACCCTGTCATTAGGAGTAGGGTAGGACAGACGAATGTTAGGAGGGAAACTATACTTGGCTCTAAGGTTCAAGATGTCTTGGGCCGACATGGTGGAGGTAGCCCATTCAGGGGACTCCTTGGCAGCAATGGACGGACCGGCGATGACCGAACGGCGCTGGGGTGGGACCCATCCGGTGGCCGGATGAATCCCAGCCGTAGGTCGTCTGGTCGCTCATTTTCATTCCAATGGAGCATGGTCGGAGGATGAAGAGGACCAGCTAAGCTCCGGAGAAGGGGAAGATTGTGAAGGAACAAGGGAATGATCCCCAAGATCAGAAAGAGAACAGGAAGGTGAAGAAGCCATGAGGATTAACCTGAAGAACTTGAACCGAGATTGAAGAAGAAAGCTCGGGAGATAAACGGAAATAGGAGATGAACGAGCGCTTGCAGATTCAAGGTGATAGATTATAATGCAAGAAAAGGTGAAAAGCATAAGATAAGGACAATTTCCCCCTTTTATACCCATTTCAAATCATCCGCCGATGTTCGGTTTGGCCATGTGCTCGCTTTCTATTGGAGACCACTCCGGCAACCACTCGGCGCGAGAAACTTGGAAAATACCGCCAATAAAGAGGTAGCGGTGACCTCACCGCAATGATGATTCCTACCTTTTTACAACTCCTCACTCAAGAAAAATCTTACCCAATCCCAACAGCCTGAACAGACAAATGATGGCACGGAGATCAGCCACCTGGTGGATATTAACACCCCTTTTGCTGACAACTATACGCCCACCCATCTAAGGGGTGGGGGGCATCTGATGTGGCTGATCACATCCTCTGGGCGGTAGCATAACACCTTGCGCAATTTTCGAAGCCGAATGAGTTGATAGCTCGTTTCTGGCATTGGCATCCTCGCTTCGGCCCCTGGCTTCGGTCCCGGCCTCTGGCTTCGGCCTCAGCCTCTAGCTTCGGCCTCACCCTCGCCTCGGCCCCTGGCTTCGGCTCTAACTTCTGGCTTTGGCCTCGGCCTCTAGCTTCGGCCTCGTCCTCGCTTCAGCCCCTGGCTTCGGTCTTGGCCCTGGCTTCGGTCCCGGCCTCTGGCTTCAACCTCAGCCTCTAGCTTCGGCCTCACCCTCACCTTGGCCCCTGGCTTCGGCCCCGGCCTCTGGCTTCAGCCTCACCCTCGCCTCGGCCCCTGGCTTCGGCCTCGGCCTCTGGCTTCGGCCTCGGCCTCTAGCTTCGGCCTCATCTCGCTTCGGCCCCTGGCTTTGGCCTCGGCCCCTGGCTTTGGTCCCACCTCTGGCTTCGGCCTCGACCTCTAGCTTCGGCCTCACCCTCGCCTCGGCCCCTGGCTTGGCCCCGGCCTCTGGCTTCGGCCTCGGCCTCTAGCTACGGCTCACCCTCGCCTCGACCCCTAGCTTGGCCCCGGTCTCTGGCTTCGGCCTCACCCTCGCTGCTCTGCAGTGCACGTTTCCCTAATATAGCGGAACCAATCTTGGATACCGAATATTTGAGGCACAACTGCCGCATATTTTGCTCATCTGTTTCACCAAAATCATGGACGGTTACCCACACACTGTACAGTCGCTATATTCCGGCACCCATTCAGCAACGGCGCACCCGCCTGCCGTTCACAAAGCTTATCCTAACAAAAGGGAGACCCAGCGGCTCTAACGACAGGTATAAAAAGGACCCTAGCTTACAAAGTGAGGACAAAATCTCTACTCCCTTACTGTAAAAACTCCTGATCTACAAGCCACTGACTTAAGCGTTGGAGGGTCCCCACCGGCACCACCGGTCCGAGACTTTGTGCAGGTTCCCGGAGAAGAAGGCGCTCCCTTTGCATTTCCAGCAACTACTTCCGATGATCTGTGGAGATATCTGCCCACTGGTGCTTACCACAAGTGGATTGGCAGCAACAGAAACAATGTTACATTTAGTGAATTGTAGCTCATTCTTTAAATGAAAAGAAGAGAAAAAGTATTAGATACAGTGCATTGGGATACATATGACCAGCCGCTTATAGTGGCTTCCACTCCAATACCGGTATCTTTTTTCCCATTCTCTTTTATTATTGGATATTGCCAGAGGAGTTTTCGTGGAAGGCAAGAATAAAATATTTCTGACAGACTTCGCAGTTTTTGTTGAAATGTTGGGACAGAGGTTGTCTGATTTACTTTTTGTTGATATATGATTGCATAATAATATTACTTAAAAATAATTATTCTTGTTGTGGCAGATTCTTAAACAAGTCGGACTAGTTGCACATTGCGTTTCATTTTTTGCAACAATCCATAATTAATTTGATGTTGTTATAAGTTCACTTTTGTAAATTTTCTTTACATCTCTAGTTCACATAACAAAACTTACTTTGTCATGCCTAGATCCAAGGATGGCGGATTCAGGTATGGCAATCCACCGCATGCCTGAAATAACTCTATGTCATTCAAAAGTGAGTAATATTTCTGATACAAGCCATAATTATCTGGACAACTAACCAAGATTATAAAATCATACTGGGGTTACAAAAAAATTCTGAATTATATTACTCTGATGAAAGCTCCAAATACCCCATATCCCCTTCTTCAGTTTGCGGCTCTAAAAAATACTGTAAGATTTAAATGAGCTCACACTCCGTAAGTAAGCCTACTGTAATATAATATTATCATTTCAAAATTTAAGCAAATTAATTTTTATATGTCAAAATATATGCCAAGTTTCAAATTTCAAATACATTTTATCATGCTATCAAAATATGTATATCATATGCTCAAAATAATTTTGAAAGCAAATTCCATGTAGCATTTCAAAATACAATTTCATATCAAATCACTGTACCACTGTAAATAATACGTAAATTCATTTTATACCAATGTCCCACTTTATTTCTCTGACTTTGAAAAATGTCAATAAGAGTTTAATGAGCTCACGCTCGATAAGTAAGCCCAGCATAAAACATATCATATAACTTTAAGAATATAGCATGTCTTACTTATCTTCATATGTCAAAACATTCATATCATCTTACTATCTGATGTTACTTATATTCTTAAAATTTATTGAAATCATAATGCACATTATGGCTCAAGATTTCAATTCTAAGTTTTCAAATCATCATATTAATAACTCACTTTCATCAAATTGCATTTCATTTTATTACAAATATGCCACTGTCACAAACTATGGCCACATATATCCCTGTGACAGGGCCAGAATAGAACACCACATATAATGCCTATGGATGAGGGCCAGAAAGAACACCACATTTAACCCTATGGATGGGGGTGTATCCTCCACATATATCCCCTATGGAGGTGGGTCCTAGTATCAGAAATCATATAACAAAGTCATATCATAGTAGACCGCGGGTAATATTTTTTTTATTTAGAACTTATTTTCATTTCTTATTCAAATGTTAACTATAAAATTCTTTAGGTTAACCTAGCATATGCACACATTCTTATCGTATTATCTATGTTAATAGTATTAAAATCTAATATTTTTACTAACTTATTATTTGAACATATATAATATAACTATTTATTTTGCATAAGCGATATTAATTTTATTATTTATATTAATTTCACATGTATTATTACTACTATCATTATCATTATTTATTTATTCAAGTTTTTATTTAGCTATTTACTCTATTTATTTTATCAATTGTGCAGAATTTAACTAAAATCTAAAAATATCAGTATCAAGCTTTCAAATGAATAAAACAATGCATTAGAATTCAGTTGCATGATAATAGCAGATAAAATGCAATATCTAAACATATACAAATATTTTATTCAAAAATTACATAATTTAATAATTTACTAAATTATTCATGATAAATGGCTTACTTACCTTCTATCGCTAATTCACATATCCAAATCAATTTTTTAAGCTTTTGGCACCTACAACATAATATTTTATATTTCAATTTTTAAAATTTATGAGTCTAAAATAGACTTAATTAAGCTACCAAGTCTTATCTTGGGCTCAACTTGGGAGTCGAATATCTTCATGTTCATTAGCCTAAATGGGAAAATAAAAAATCTCTAACAAACTAGGCTCAACGAAGACCCAAACCCATATTTTTATACATTGGGCCAAGCCTGATTTGCGCTCCAAAAAATGGGTCCAACTAGGTTCAATGAGCTGGCCCAAGCCAACCCATTCACCATCTTTCTCCTCCCTATTTTTATCCCATGAGCACCCGTCACTGTGCTCGTTGGTATAGTTGGCTTGAAGCCACCGTCAGCCTCATGTAGTCGACCAATTGACTGCTGCCGATCGCCCCAGCACCGGCAACCACCGATGGTTGCCTCCCCCTCTCCTTTTCTTTTCATTTATCTTCCTTTTTTTTCTTTTTCTTCCTCTGATTCTCCTACTCTTCCTCCTCCCTGAACGGCAACATGATCGGCCTCCTTTGGCTGATCGAACCCCACCGGATGCCGCATTGATGCCGGTAGGGGCTGCTGCCCATTAATTGGGCCCGACAAGCCAATGGGCCGTACGCCACCGGACCCAAGCCAAACGCAGGAGCCAATTCAGCTCCAGCAATAGAAGAGGGCCATCCAATGGCCCTTTCCTACGCATCGTCGCTGCTCGACAGTAAATGTCAAATTTTAAGCAAATTAATTTTTATATATCAAAATTTATGCCAAGCTTTCAAATTTCAAATACATTTTATCATGTTATCAAAATATGCATATCATATGCTCAAAATAATTTTGGAAGCAAATGCAATGTTGCATTTCAAAATACAATTTCAAATCAAACCACTGTTCCATTGTAAATAACATGTAAATTCATTTTATACCAATGTCCACTTTATTTCTCTGGCTTTAAAAAATATCAACAAAGTTTAATGAGCTCATGCTTAATAAGTAAGCCCAGCATAAAACATATCATATAACTTTAAGAATATAGCATGTCTTACTTAACTTATCTTCATATGTCAAAACATTCATGTCATCTTACAATCTGATGTTACTTATATTCTTAAAATCCATTAAAATCACAATGCACATTATGGCTTAAGATTTCAGTTCTAAGTTTTCAAATCATCATATTAATAACTCACTATCATCAAATTGCATTTCATTTTATTACAAATATTCCATGGTCACAAACTATGGCCACATATATCCCAATGATGGGGCTAGAATAGAACACCACATATAATCCCTGTAGATGAGGGCCATAATAGAACACCACATATAATTCCTATGGATAAGGGCCAGAACAGAACATCATCGTGATGGATTGGAACACTTGGATTTTGTAAGTATGGCATGCTTCTAAAATTGGTCTCCTGATAATTGGGTCTGATTGATGATGAATTGGTTACAGGTTGGGGTTTTCAAGAAAAATTCGGGTGATTTTGCCAACCATGATTATAAGTATTAAAAAATGGATCATTTATTGGTCTAGGAATCATTCAGATTTGGGCTTGATGGGGTTGCTTCTGTACAAGCTTAGAAAATTGGTATGCGATTGGAAAATCACTTATTAGATTGTTAAGACTCGAACAGATGATACAGACATCATGATTTTGAAGAGGTGAGGGAGTACTCTCACTTTGTAAGATTCGATTGAGCTTTTGGAATAGTTCATCAACTTTGCTATAGATGTCTGACCTACATTGTATATTTCACCTCTCTTAGGTTCAATGGAAGGATCTCTACGGACAGTAGACATGTAGTGCAAGAAATTTTTACTCAGGGTTTCAAAAAGTTGCCATGCCTCATGTTCTTTTTTTAGCATAAATGTTTCTCCACATGAGGCATCTACCATTTTTGGTGCCTTTCTAACAATCCATCATAAAAATATTGAACTAACTGCCATTTAGGTATTGCATGGTATGGACATTTTCTAGTTAATTCTTTTAATCTCTTTCATATTTCATGAAACATTTCTCTCTCTAACTGAGAAAACTGGTTATGGCTTTTCTAATTTGGTTCATTTTTCTATAGGAAAGTATTTCTTAAAAAAATTTCTCTTAAGTTGGTCCCAAGTTGAAATTATAATAGTGTCTAGTGAATTTAACCAATACTTGGCTCTATCTTTTAGAGAAAAAGGGAATAACTTAAGCCTAAGTGCATCATCGAAGAAATTTTGAATCTTGATAGTTGAGCAAATTTCCAAGAACTGATCTAAGTGTTTGTAGGGACCTTCATTTGTAAATCCATGAAAAGCTAGTAACATTTGGATTACAATGGACTTAATTTCATATTGGACACCCTCTATTGGGGGTACTTGTATACATGGTAAATATGTATATTATGAAGGGGCAAAGTACTTCTTCAATTGACGTGGTGGATTATTTTTTTGATTAAGATCCATAATATGTGCTCTGTTTGCTCTACAAGTTCTCTCTATTTCAGGATCTAGGGGTATAAGGTTGGGTTATAATGATCGATGACCAAGCATACACCCTAGCACTGGCAACCACCGATGGCTGCCTCCCCATCTCCTTTTCTTTTCCTTTCTATTCCTTTTCTTTTCTTTTTCTTCCTTTGATTCTCCTGCTCCTCCTCCTCCCTCAAAGGCAGCATGACAGGTCTCCTTCGATCGACCGAACCTTACCGATGCTGCACCGACGCCAGTAGGGGCTGCTGCCCATAATCCAGGCCCAACAAGCCAACAGGCATGCCACCGAACTTGAACTAAATGAAGGAGCCGATTCAGCTCCCACAACAGGAGAGGGCCATCCAACAGCCCTCTCCTACGCACCGTCGCTGCTCGGCAGTAAATGTCAAAATTTAAGCAAATTAATTTTTATATGTCAAAATATATGCCAAGCTTCCAAATTTCAAATACAGTTTATCATGTTATCAAAATATGCATATCATATGCTTAAAATATTTTGGAAGCAAATGCCATAATATTTCAAAATATAATTTCAAATCAAACCACTGTAGCATTGTAAATAACATGTAAATTCTATTTTATACCAATGTCCCACTTTATTTCTTTGGCTTTGAAAAATGTCAATAAGAGTTTAATGAGCTCACGCTCAATAAGTAAGCCCAGCATAAAATATATCATATAACTTTAAGAATACAGCATGTCTTACTTTACTTATCTTTATATGTCAAAATATTCATGTCATCTTACTATCTGATGTTACTTATATTCTTAAAATCCAATGAAATCATAATGCACATTATGGCTCAAGATTTCAGTTATAAGTTTTAAATCATCATATTAATAACTCACTATCATCAAATTGTATTTTATTTTATTACAAATATGCCACGATAACAAACTATGGCCACATATATCCTTGTGACAGGGCCAGAACAAAACCCACAAATAATCCCTATGGATGAAGGTCAGAACAAAACATCATAGTGATGGATTGGAACACTTGGGTATTGTAAGTATGGCATGCTTCTAAAATTGATCTCCTGATAATTGGGTCAAATTGATGATGAATTGGATACATGTTGAGGTTTTTAAGAAAAATTTGGGTGATTTCACCAACCATGATTATAAGTATTGAAAAATGGATCATTTATTGGTTTAGGAGTCATTCGGATTTGGGCTTGATGAGCTTGCTCCTATACAAGCTCAAAAAATTGGTATGCGGTTGGGCAATCACTTATTAGATGATTAAGACTCAAACAGATGATATAGACATCATGATTTTGAAGAGGTGAAGAAGTACTTTCGCTTTGTAAGATTCGATCAAGCTTTTGGAATAGTTCATCAACTTTGTTATAGATGTCTATAGACTGACCTACGTTGTATATTTTACCTCTCTTAGGTTCTATGGAAGGATCTCTACGGGCAGCAAACATGTGGTGCAAGAAATTTTCACTTAGGGTTTTAAAAAGCTGTCATACCTCATGTTCATTTTTTAGCATAAATGTTCCTCCACATGAGGCATCCATCATTTTTTGATGCCTTTCTAACAATCCATCATAAAAACATTAAACTAACTGCTATTTAGGTATTGCATGATGAAAATATTTTTTAGTTAATTCTTTTAATCTCTCCCATATTTTATGAAACATTTCTTCCTCTAATTGAGAAAAATTGGTTACGACTTTTCTAATTTTATTCATTTTTCATATAGGAAAGTATTTCTTAAGAAATTTCCTTTGAAGTTGGTCCCAAGTTGAAATTATAATAGTGTCTAGTGAATTTAACCAATACTTGGCTCTATCTTTTAGAGAGAAAGGGAAAAACTTAAGCCTAAGTGCGTCATTGAAGAAATTTTGAATCTTTATAGTTGAGCAAATTTCTAAGAATTCATCTAAGTGTTTGTAGGGATCTTCATTTGTAAGTCCAGGAAAGTTGGTAACATTTGGATTACACTGAACTTAATTTATATTGGACAACCTCTACCGGGGGTACTTGTATGCATGGTAAATATGTATATTGTGAAGGGGCAAAGTACTCCTTTAATTGACATAATGGATTATTTTTGATTAAAATCCATCATGCGTGCTCTTTTGCTCTACAAGTCCTCTCTATTTCAGGATTTAGGAGTATGAGGTTGAGTTGTAATGATTGGCAACAAAGCATACACCCCAGCATCGACAACCACTGGTGGTTGCCTCCCTCTCTTCTTTTCTTTTTGTTGGCCTTATATTGATTGTGATGACTACAAAATAATTAAGTATGATACTAATATTTTATGGTTGAGTTAAATAAATTTTAGATGAATCATCAAGAAGATGGTGTTGCTTCAACCCAAGGTATATTGTGATTCAAAATAAAAGGTATTACAGATATTGTATAAGTATGCTTATGATAATTATATTATTCTTAAATGATCTTTAGTATTACAGTCATAGGACATTTTTATATGTTTCATGATTGAACAGTTTAATTTGATAAAATGACTTTCAAGTTTAATTATATTTGTATTGCCTTGAACTGGATTCAATTATTCTTACAAGTTCCTATTTATAATTCTATGATATCTTAAATCAATGACGAATTTTGTCCTTGAGCTGCCTATATTCGGTTTGCCTTCGGTTTGCATTCGGGTTACCTTCGGTTTGCTTTCGGTCAGATGCTTGCTGGCTTGCTTAGCTTGCCTATATTTTATCATGTTACGGCTAGCTTCTTGGTACTTATTATGTTGGCACATTCCTTCTTTGATCCATTCGACTGGTCCCTTGTTCTAAAAGTTGGTATGCTAGCTCTCATGTTTGGCATGCTAATTCCTTGAATGGTTCGGCTGGTTCCTTACGTTTGGATTTTAGGATTGCCTTACCTTAGAAATTGGAATGCCGGTTTTGTTCCTTGGCATGACAATTTCATGAAGACTTATGTTAGTTACCTGATACTCAAAATTGGAATGCTGGTTTCAACAATTGGCATGCCAATTTTATTTGGCTCTCTGTTGTTTTCCTGACACTCAAAAGTTGGCATACCGGTTTGGACTTTTGGCATGCTAATTTTTTTTATGCTTCGGTTGGCTCCTGGTACTCTAAAAATTGGCATGCTAGTTTTTTATGTTGGCATGCTAGTTTATCAAGATTGGCATACTGATTTTATTCCTAATGGCTGGTTCCTTCCATCATTCAAAAATTGGGCTGCCGGTTTTAGAGTTTTGGAATGCTACTTTTTCATGGCTTGCTATCTTATGAGATTAGGATGCTATTTTTGATTGGAAAACGGACGGATTCTTGGTCGGTTCACCTTCCAGGCTTTGCTCTCTCTCTCACTTCATCCTCCATTTCACACCGATAATGTGTAATGGCTATATTTTTTCTTGTTGATTATATATTGAGCTGTTGATTAGTTATTTTGTGAGTAAGAAAAGAGCAGAAAAAGAAAGAGGAAAAGAGTAAAAAATAGAGAGAAAAATCATATGAAAAATAAGTGAAAATATTGTGAGAAAAATTATTTGAAAGAGAAATTTATTAGAGGTGTATTGGAGTGTTACATTGATTATTTTAAGCCACCAAAGTTCATTCATTGCTGATTTTTGAAGTGGTGTTAAAGCTCCATCAACCCTCTTTGAAGAGCATTAAAGCTTCAATCAAAGGCTTCATTGTTGCTCTGACATGCTTAAAGGAAGAAGCCATCTTGTGGAGTGTTTTTCAATATTTGTTAAGTATTTCTTATTGATTATCTGCTTATTTATTAGGAGCATTTTGTATCAAACATTTATTACTTTGCTTAATCTTGTAAGGCCCGCTTGTGTCCGAAAACAAGTGTTGTGAAAGGTCCTCTTGTACCCGTAAACGTAAACAAGAAGACTAGCTTAGAGAGCTAGTGTTTAAGGCTTGCTTGTGCTCGTAAATAAGTTTGCTAGCCATGTAGGCTAGTGGTGATAGTGAAATTCTTAAGGTGTTCTTGGGGAGTGAATGTAAGTGTAGGGTTGGCACCGAACCACTATAAATCTTGTGTGTTTGGTTGTGTTATTTGCTTGCATATTATCTTCACTACTACACATTTTTTAATTATGATAGAAAATTTAAATGCACATACTTGCTAATTAGTCTATTAATTTTTGAGAAACCCAATTCATCCCCTCTTGGGTTGCTATATCTGGGCAACAATTGGTATCAAAGCAGGTGCTCTTGATTTTAAGCCTTAAAATGCTTTGAGCCAAAGATCATAATAACCCAAATAAGTTTCATATTGAGTGAGGGGCAATCTACTAATAGACCACCACTATTTAATGGCACTAATTATACATATTGGAAAGCACGCATGAAAATTTTTATTCAAGCACTTGATTATGAATTATGGAGCATCATAGTCAATGGACCTCACACACCCACCATTAGATCAAATGATATTATTGTTCCCAAACCAGAAATGGAATGGGATGTGCATGATAAGAAAATGGCTCAGCTCAATGCTAAAGCCATGAATGTTTTATATTGCTCTTTAGATGCTAATAATTTAATCATATTTCTACATGCATATATGTTAAATAAATTTGGGATAGACTTGAAGTTACCCATGAGGTTACCAACCAAGTCAAAGAGTCAAAGATAAATATGCTTGTTCATAAGTATGAATTGTTTAGAATGAATCATATGAAAGAATTTTTGATATGTTCACAAGATTCACTGATATTATTAATGGGCTTAAAAGCCTTGATAAATCTTACACTAATGTTGATCTTGTGAGAAAGTTATTGATATCCTTGCCTAGGTCTTGAAAGCTAAAGTCACTGCCATACAAGAAGCCAAAGACCTCAACACTCTATCTCTTAAAGAATTGATTGGATCACTGATGACTCATGAGCTTCAACAAAGTCAACATCTTGATGAAGATGAATTCAAAAATAAGAGATTTATAGCACTAAAGTATGCTACCCAAAAGGATGAGAATGAGAGCTCAAGTGATAGTGATGAAGATAATGATCTAGCTCTCATTACAAGGAAATTTAAGAAATTTATGAGAAAGAAATTTGATGGAAGAAAAAGGGCATTAATGAAAGGAGAGCCAAGCAATGAAAAAAAACATAAATTTATTTGTTATGAATGTAATAAGCCAGGACACTACAAGCTAAATTATCCATATTTAAAGAAAGATCCCAAGAAGTTTAAGAAGAAAGCTATGGCAGCCACTTGGAATGATAGTGATACATCAAGCTTCGAAGAAGAGAAAGAAGAAGAGAAAAATGAAAAAGCAAATCTTTGTTTCATGGCCAATGATGAGGTAAGTCTTACTATTTTAGATGATTTTCCTTTGATGAATTGCATGGTGCATTTTATGAATTGCTGGATGATTTTGCAAAACTTAGTTTCAAGAATAAAGAATTAAAAAATCAAGTTAAAAACCTAAGTTTGAAACAACAAAGATTTTCAAAAGAGAATGAATCTTTGCTTAAAAAAATAAAGATTTGAAAAATAAAGTAGATAGATTGAAACCTATTGTAGATAAATTTACTTTAAGCTCTACTAAACTTAACATGATTCTTAACAATCAAAGAGCTATTTTTAATAAAGCAGGCTTAGGATATAATACTTTAAAGAAACAAAAGCTTTTAAAAAATATTTTTGTTCCTCAAAATAATTTTCCTAATATTATATATTTTAAATGTGGTTTGAAAGGTCATAAATCATATGCATACAATATTATTAAAAAGATTTAGATTCCAAAAGGAGTCATCTTGACTAACCCTAAAGAACACAAGAAAGCTTGGGTACCTAGGAGCAAGACTTGATTTTATGGATGCAGGTGTGTCTTACAATTCATGGAGCAAAAAGAAAATAGTACTTGAAAAGCGGATGCTCAAGACACATGATGGGTGATAATCTTATTTCATCACTTTGGATGCTAATGATGGAGGAATGGTTATTTCGGAGATAACAGCCAAAGTAAAATTATTGGCATTGGTAAAAATGGTACACTCCCTCTACTTCTATTGATAATATCTTGGTTTTAAATGGATTGAAATATATCTTACTTTGCATTAACTCGCTTTTGTGAAAAATATTTTAAAATTATTTTGAATTATCTCTTTGCATTGTTACTAACCCTGCTGATAATTGCATAAAATTTATTGATCATAGGCATAGTAGTGTTTATATTGTTGATTTGAATGACCATAGTTTTGATTGTCTAGTTGTTATAAATACTAAAATTGATGAATCTAGTTATGGCATCGTAGACTTGCTCATGTTAGCATGGTTTTGCTTTCTAAATTATTCAAAAAGAATTTGATTAAAGGTTTGTCAAAATTAAATTTTGAAAAAGATTAGATTTGTGATGCATGCAAATTTTGTAAAACAAACTAGAATTTTTTTTTAAATCTATAAATATGATTTTAACTTCTAGACTGTTAGAACTTTTGCATATGGATTTATGATTTTCAATAAGTTTCTCATGATTTACATGAATTTTTTTTGACTAGTAAAGATAAAACTTTTTCTG
>UESW01004089.1:1219652-1252008 GCA_900491605.1 Calamus simplicifolius | reverse complement strand
CAGTTGCTTGCCTACCGCTGGTAACTGGTAAGCTCCCAAAAGAGAATTTGGATATTGTGAGTTAATATGTGGCTCCACATACATACGGTTGGGCTAAGAGGTCACGTTTTCTATTTATTCTTTACTCGGAAGCCATAGCGGGTGAGTACTTGCCTGGTTGTGGCTAGTGGTCACCTACACATCTCCAATTCTCCATCATCAGTTAACGTCAGGCCAAGCGTCCAGTGCACGGGTGGCCTGTTATACTTAGAGCACTATTGGGCTCTTTTATTCTTCAGATCACTTGCATATATTGGGGACAAGCACCAAATATTATATAATAGTAAAATTTTTATGCTGAAGTATCCACTTTGGCTGTGCTCAACCAGCCATACCCAACGAGAGAATCTCCCTCTATCCAAAGTTATGGGCGTTGAGAGAGAGAGAGAGAGAGAGAGCACCAACTTGACTCTCTACTCAGAATCTTTTGAGCAAAGAGCAGTGCCAACAAAAGCGGCGCTCGGCGCCATACAAAATCACACCATTTTGATTTGGACCGAGATAGAACAAGCTTCATATCAAGCTGAACCGAGCTTATATTTAATTTTGCAAGCCTAGAAGTGTTCCAATTCGGCATGTTATTAAGCAAAGCTTGAGATATCAGGGACACTTTGCTCATTTGCAAGCCTACCCGAGAGTTTCATATTATATACATTGTTGGTGCCAAAATCTGGCCAAGGAACCTTATACACCCATAAGAATAATAAGGTAGGCAATGCATTAAAAACAAAGAAGCACTTGTTCTAATAAAGAAAAGTTTTGCATTAAATCATCATTTTTGCGAGGATAGAAGGAGAGCATGAAGGGTATCTTTTTATAAGCAAGCTCAAGGCCAAATAATAGGAGCCGTCCGCACCATGGTAGCGTGCCTTATTGTAATGGTGTGACTAGTCAGTAGATATGGAAGTGCTCCACTTGCCATAAGTCACACCATCTAGCATAAAGACACATGTGAGCATGATTACCATCTTGTTATGTAAAGCTAAGCAAAATAGTTGGAGACTCCATGGATTGTGCTCTTTTGACATTATCCGGTCATCATAGGTCACTACAAGAAAAATTCATTTTAGTGATGTCAAAATACGTCGCAAAATCCATTTAGAGACGCATTTTGATCGTCACTATAAATTTTGTCGCAAACTGCTATCCATCGCAATTTCATCACTAAATAGCGACGCCTAACGACGCAATAAAATGCATCACTATTTTGCGACAAAACATAAGTCATCACAATTTAGTGACGCATTAGCGACTCCAAATTGCATCGCAATTTGCGATTTGCGATGCAAATGTCGCAAATTGCGTCGCAATATTGTGATGCATTGGCGACTCAATTAATTGCGCCGCAATATTGCGACGCATGATTGTGCGTCGCAATATTGTGACTCATCTGATTGCATCTCAATATTGCAACGCAATCAGATGTGTCACAATATTGCGAGCACACATGCGTCTAGGCGTGCAGCTATCTGCGCCCACCAGGGCACGCGGCCAATCTGGACTACACGGGCGGTAGGGCTGGCCTGCGCGCATCTGTGCGTGTAGCCAGGCTAGACTGCACACGCTAGTGCACAAGGCTGGGCTAGCCTCCGCGCATCTAAAGGATGGCTCCAGGTCTCCTTTTGCTGTGCTCGCCTTGCTGGTATCTGGGCTAGCTGATGCCGACTCCGCGTGCCGTCGCGTATGGTAGATGAGTCCGCATCCGGCCTTGGTGCTTGGATCACCAACCTCGCGCCACTATGTTTGACTAAGTATGGGGCTCGCCGACCCCTCGGATGGACGTGCGCATCTGTCGCATGGTCAAACTCCATCCTGGCAGGTCCTCGGCCACCTGCCTTGCCCACGCTGCGTGCCGTGGGCTGCGCTACGGTCCTCCTGGCCATGCGCATTACTAGGGCGGTGATATACTACTTTAAGTAGGTACTCCTCTTCCTTCCCTTCCCTTTACCCCTTCCCTTCTCCATGTCGATGGCCGTCCCTTCCCTTCTCCGTGTCCGACGTCCGACAGTCCTCCCTTCCCTTCTCTGCGTCCGACATCCGATGGTCCTCCCTTCCCTTCTCCGCATACATCCAACGTCCGACGGTCCTCCCTTTCCTTCCGTTCTTCGCGTCCAACGGTCGTCGCCCAAAGAATGAAACTGCCTCCGTTTGTCCTCCTCTTCTCTCTTTCCCTCGCCACTGAAAAGGGGCAGAGGGAATTTCCAGTGGAATGCTTGATCCAGAGCCAACTCGTCGACAACCTCCCCCCACCTGTCTTGGGTCCATCGCGAGAGTGGGCTCTGATCCGGAGCCAACTCGTCAATCACTTGCCCCCACCAGTCTTGGGTCCACCGCGAGCAGTACCGGAGTGGAGGAAAGCGGCCACTGATAACCTACTATTGGCCACCCAACCCGGCCAGAACCCAATGTGCGGAAAGTTGGACGGGTTCAAGAGGGTGATGAGGACTTCCATTGTTAACCTGAGCATGGGACTGGAGGAGTGGAGGAATGCAGGGCAGTTAAAGAATTTTCCTTTATTCCACTGCGGATGATGAAGGCCAGCGGGAAGACAATGGCGGGTAAGTTTTCTCAAATCAAACTAAATTAAACAAAAAATTAGTTTAATTTACCAATTTACTTATATTTTTTTAAATCATAATAAAATTGATTCTATAACAAATTACACTACAAGAAAAAAATATTTTAGTGATGCCAAAATGCGTCGCTAAATCCATTTAGTAACGCATTTTGGTCGTCACTGTAAATTTAATCGCAAACTGCTATATATCGCAGTTTCGTCGCTAAATAGCGACGCAATAAAATGCGTCACTATTTTGCGACAAAACATAAGTCGTCGCAATTTAGCGACGCATTAGCGACTCCAAATTACGTCGCAATATTGCAACGCAAATTGCATCGCAATATTGCGACACATTGACGACTCAATTAATTAAGTCGCAATATTGCGACGCATGATTGTGTGTTGCTATATTGCAACTCATCTGATTGTATCACATTTAAATGCATCGCAATATTGTGAGCGCGCCCGCATCTGGGCGCGCGGCTATCTACGTGCGGCCAGTCTGGCCTACGCGCACGGCAAGGCTGGCCTGCGTGCGCCTGTGCGTGTAGCCAAGCTGGATTGCACATGCTGGTGCACAAGGCTGGGACAGCCTCTGCACGTCTAAGGGATGGCTCTGGGTCTCCTTTTGCCGTGCTCACCTTGCTGATATCTGGTCTAGCTGATGCCGACTCCGCGTGCTGTCGCATTTGGAAGATGAGTCCGCATCCGGCCTTGGCGCTTGGATCACCAACCTTGCGCCACTGTGTTTGACTAAGTAGGGCTCGCCGATCCCTCGGATGGACATGCGCATCCCGTCGCATTGTCAAACTCCATCCTGGCAGGTCCTCGGCCACCTACCTTGCCTGCGCTGCGCGCCGTGGGCTGCTTACGATCCTCCTGGCCATGCATATTACTGGGGCGATGACATACTACTTTAAGTAAGCGCTCCTCTTCCTTCCTTCCCTTCACCCCTTCCCTTCTCCGCGTCCGACGGCCCTCCCTTCCCTTCTCCGCGTCCGACGTCCGACGGTCCTCCCTTCCCTTCTCCGCATACATCCAACGTTCGACGGTCCTCCCTTCCCTTCCGTTCTTCGCGTCCGACGGTCGTCGCCCAAAGAATGAAACTGCCTCTGTTTGTCCTCCTCATCTTCTCTCTTTCCCTTGCCACTAAGAAGGGGCAGAGGGAATTTTTGGCGGAACGGCCTCTGATCCGGAGGCAACTCGTCAACAACCTGCCCCCACCCGTCTTGGGTCCATCTTGCTGATCCGGATCAGGGCCCACTCTCGCGATGGACCGAAGACGGGTGGGGGTAGGTTGTCGACGAGTTGGCTCCGGAACAGAGCCCATTCCGTCGGAAATTCCCTCTGCCCCTTCTCAGTGGCGAGGGAAAGAGAGAAGAGGAGGAAAAACGAAGGAAGTTTCATTCTTTGGGCGATGGCCATCGGACGTGAAGAACGGAAGGGAAGGGAGGACCGTCCGACGTCGACGTATGCGGAGAAGGGAAGGGAGGATAGTCGGACATCGGATGCGGAGAAGGGAAGGGAGGGCCATCGAACGTGGAGAAGGGAAGGGGCAAAGGGAAAGGAAGGAAGAGGAGCACCTATTTAAAGTAGTATGTCACCGCCCCAGTAATGCGCACGGCCAGGAGGACCGTAGCTCTGCCCATGGCGCACAGCATGGGCAAGGCAGGTGGCCGAGTGATGCAGGGCGATATTCAAAACGCCTGCAACTCAAGAACGATCTAATCTGCGAGAAAAGAATTCGTCCAGTTTGGTTCAAATCTTGACAAGAAAAGGGAAAATTTCGAATTTGATCACTCACAATCCGAAATTTAAAGGAAGATCAATTGAATTTTCAATTCAATTGTTTTGAATCAGAAAAAAAGAAAACATTCATCTGAATTCAAGAAAAATAACATCTAAATAGCATCTTTCTCTCTCCCTCTGACGGCGCCCAAAGCCAAGCCTAAATAAAAGAGATAAAACCCTAACATCATAAGTTTAGAAAATTACAACTATGCCATTAAAAAAAATGAAAACAGGCCCAAAACTCCTATCAGACAAGCCCGGATGGCCAAAATCCACAGCAGCTCATCGCCAAAGGCGATGACTTTGAATCAGCAGTCCGTTTCCATATAACCAGCCAAGTTTGGGCCCAGTCCGACACAGTAGCTGACCGGATTCGATTGACCCAAAGTGTCAAAAACGAAGTCGGGTCAATTCCGTACACTCGGCCCAAACATGAAATTTCAAGCCCGTTTGTTCTGCAACCTCTTGGACCTTCGTAGATTACCTGGTGTGGTCTTCCCTGACGTGGCCTGCTGACCCTGGGTTGCTAGTACAGGAACATCCAAGGACTGGTTCGACTGACCCGAACTCTGGTCCGAACTGATGTCCTCATCACTCTCCCCTTCCTCTGAAAAGCTTGACCTCAAGCTCGAATTCTCTCCTGCATAAGGGGTCAGATGCCGAATGTTGAACACATCCGAAATGAAGACATCATCTGGTAACTCAACCCGATAGGCATTGTCACCAAATTTCTTCAATACCTGGCATGGACCTATCTTCTTCGGCTTGAGCTTCGTTAAAGCTCCCTGTGGATACCGCTCCCTCGGTAAGTAAACCCATACCAAATCGCCCACTTCAAAGGACTGTTGCCGACGCTGCTGATCAGCTTCGCCTTGTATTTGGCGTAAGTCTGCTCCAATTTGGCTCTAACAGTCGCATGTATCTCCTGCAAGTCAGACACTCTATCTTCGACCTTCTGACTCACCTTCTCTGGCGTCTCAACTGGCAGAACATCCAAAGGACCTCTTGGCAAGAACCCAAACAGTATCTGAAATGGAGCAAACCCTGTAGAACGGTTTACTAAAGAGTTGAACTCAAACTCAATCTTCGGCAAACACAAATCCCAGCTCCTGAATTCATGCACATTTGCCCGCAACAGATTACCCAAGCTACGGTTGACAACTTCAGTCTGTCCATCCGTCCGAGGATGATAAGGACTGCTCCACTGTACATGTTTCATAGATAGCAGCAAGAGACATGCACACAAGCATGAAAAAAATGCAAGAAATTCATATGTAACTGAGCCAACAAGATCCTAAAAGGGAGCAGCCTTACTTGAGCATTTCCTTATGTTCAAAAATTTGCACACAAGGTGTTCCCATAATTCCTTCTGCTTCCGCAATTTCAAGATCTTCCTCAATGTCAATTTTGACAAATTGTACATTCTGATCAAATTCATCTAGTACCTGCCATGAAAGAAAGCTTCCTGTTTAGTTATAACAATAAAACAGATTTCACACCTTGTAAGCTGAAATTTGCATAAATATATAGAAAGTTGAAGCGATTTTCCATCAACTGCACAATGTACTTGAGCAAGCATAAGCCTGATGAAATGAACTAATGTCAACAAAATATGAAAAAAAGAATATTGGCAATATGTCATGCTACCTATTGCCATGATACAACTTAAATGCATATTAAATTAGAGTATCTTCAAGAAACATAGTTAAACCACAATGATTCACTATGACTATGTGCTATAGTACATCCCATATATCCACCATAGAGTTTTTCAAATGCAACATTGGGGTTTGGCTTGCGGCAGAGATGATCCATAACTATGGCATTGTCTTGTTCTCATCCATCTGTCTTGGAATATAACCTATAACCTGAAAAGATGTAATGTACTTCTCCCTGTTTGTCTTCAACACACCTCAACATTAGTTAATCGCTGTAGATAATTTGTCCAACTTAAAATAATAGCTTGAATTCTTTAAAACCCCGACTGATTTTGATTCCGTAGGGGACTACATACTTCAGCAACTAATAGACGCATTTTTGAAAACAGATTTTGATCTTGCACAATCACATACTTGCAAACGGCAATGGACACCCACAAATTCATGGGCTTTTCGCATCACATTTTGAACAACAACCATATCTAAAGTTCATATATTAACATGAAAAGTCTTCCTATCATGGCAATCCTGTGTATTTAATGTGCAGGGAAGAGCACAGGCACAAAGAGATCTACCATGTAAACCATGGAGATCTCACACAGAAGCACAAAAGGTAATTTTGAAGGGTGGTAATGTCAGCTGGCACAATTCAGATAAAAAAAGGGAAAAAAACAAAGGAAAGGGTTGAGAAGATGCAAGATAAGAATGAACCTAGGGATCAGTAGCGGATATTGAAACATTTTTTTGAAGGGGCCAAACTAACATTGATAAACTTTGTTTTAGGGTTATATATTATGAATTTTGTTTTAGGGTTATATGTCAACGTTTAGAAAATGCCCATGACCCCCCAGTAGTCTCCATTAAGGTCCACGACTATTAAGGATGACCTCAGGCCACTTTGATAGCCTGTGGTGACACAACAGCTCACAAGAGAATTCAACATTGACTAAGAATTGCCTTAAAACAAAAACTTTAAATAAAAATGTCCTCTAACAAAATTAGGATTTACATAGTCAACTCAACTTCATCTAAGCCTTTTTCCAACTACATGGGGTCGACTACATGAATCTGCTTCCTCCACTCTGCTCTATTCAGGGCTAAGTCGGCATTCAAATTATAAATAGTTATATCTTTTTTAATTATTTCAGTCTATATTAGTTTAGGTCTACCTCTACCTCTATCCTTACCATTAGTTAAAAGATCACTCTTTCTAACTGGAGCATCTAAAAGTCTTCGTTGTATATGTCCAAACCACCGTAACCGATTTTCTCTCATTTTATCTTCAATTAGGGCTACTCCTATTATTTCTCTTATATGTTTATTTCTAATTAGGATTTACATGTAACCACTAATAGTTGGGAAAAGGCTTAGATGAGTTGAGTTGAGTTGAGTCGAGTCGAGTATGTAAGCACTAATAGGCAAAGAAAATAGGAAAAAGAAGATTAAAAATGCCTATATATTATGAGGCTATAGTAAGTGAGAGGAAAAGGAAGAGAAAAGCAATGGCTCAAGATTAGCATCCAATAATGCAATGCAATTCTTCTCAAAATAATATTAAAAAGAAAACAATGCTATGGCTCAAAGACTTGTGAGGTCTGATAACATAATTTTTAACCAGTTTGTTAACAAAAATTTTAAAAAAAGCAAAACGCAGCATGGTATGAGTCCATATTACTCCCTCTCATGTTGGAAATATAATATAAAGAATGGCAAGTTTCATGTTCAATTTTCAATTTAGATCAGCAGAGGGCATGGCAATCAGCTCATTAACAATTGCATTTTACAAACAGGCCATTGGAACACATCTATTGTTCTATCATGATAGATACAATTTAGAGATCCATTTCATCTAAGAATGATGTTACAACAAGTTTTTGGTTTTTCTCTCTCTTTTTTTGCCCCGACTTTGGAGGGAGGAGGGAATATCTCAACCATGCAGATGTGGAGAAAATATGCATTAGCCACCATGTTTAAACAGGCATATATAGGAGCCTATAATGTCTTTCATCAAGATTAGCAATTGGCTAACCATACACAGATCCTTGGTCATTAATGCATGAGAAGCAAGAGCTTGGCAACTGGTCTTCTTTTTTCCACACATCTATTTAGGACACAAAGGTTGAAGATGGACAGAATGATAGGAAATATGACCACAGAAATATTATGGTAAAGCAGAATTTATAAAGTGCAAAAAGCATCTGTAAGGGCATGAGATGGTAAATGAGGCCAATAAGGTTCATATCATATTATATCATATGTGGCTTTTAGATATTACTCAAAAAGACTGGATCTGATAGAACATGTGGCAAGAATGTTGCCACATGTTCGCTGAATGGAGGAAAGAATAAATCAAGATGACATTATCGTCCAAAAGAGAGTTGCCGCACCACTCCCTCAATCGCAAAGCCATTGCCGACCCTCCCACTCTCCACATTAGGATCCGTGCCATCATGCATATCCCAAAATTTCATGCAAAAGCCTCATGCTACTTGCCATAACCTGTAGCAAGTAGTTTCTTTCTTCTAAATAATGTCCATGTTGAGTCATCCCTTTTTGTCCTTTTATTTTTTTAAAAACGAAGTTTTTGGTGTTGTTGATTGTACAAACACATGGCGCATAGTCTTGCATGAGAAACTGCAGGATTTTTTTTTCTGTTTTATCCTCCATATTATTCCATCATGGATTATGGATGGATCTCCCATCAATCACAAAGAGAAACACATACCACAAAACATCTATATGTGAATAATAGGTATGACACCCTATTTATATGTGAATAATATGTATGGCACCCCATAAAAATATGGCACGGTAGCATGATAAGATAAGAAAAAAGAAACTATAAAAGGAAAGGGTGGGGGGATTCAAATGCCATGTGACATAACCCATAGCAAGTAGTCTCTTCCCATTAAATAATGGCCATGTCGAGGCACCCCTTTTGGTCCCTTTTTTTTTTTAAAAAAAAGGATAAAGTTTTGGGTGTTGTGTCATTGTGTAAACACATGGTGCTTCTCTTATTCTTCACTTATATATCTCTGTACTATTCATCAAATCCTTGTGCTTATGATATAATAGTGAAAGGATATGGGATATGATACAACAACACAAGGATATATATCCCTATGTTAGTATATCACAAGCATAAGGATATGATACAACAAGTCAACAACACAACGATATTGAATGAATATCAACTCCCCATTCCTCTTAACCGAATTAAATTTAAAGAAATAATATTATATTATTTCTCTAATTCCCACTCTCGAAGGTATTATGATAGCTTTGATATCTTCCATCAGACATAAAGAGAAACAAGTGTCACAATCATTTATATGTGAAAAATAGGTAAGACATCCCATACACATATGGCATAGTAGTAAAATAAGATAAAGAGAAGAAACTACAAAAAGAAAGGTGTGAGGGGATTTAAATACACGATGATGATTCTACCTCAGATCCCCCATCTCTGCATGGTGAGTCAGATAAGAGAGAAATTTTTTCATGGCAATGCAATAATGTGTGCACCATGCACATTATGCTATGACAAATGGTCATCATACTTTTTGATTTTTATTGTTTCCATATGTGCTCATTATGCTATTCTTTTTGTGAAATTTTCTTTTCTAAATAATGTTATTCTGATTTTTAAATGTGTTCTTCGAGTCATAGTTTGCAAGTATGTATTAAGTGTGTTCTTTGATAGTGTTTGTTATTATATTTCAGAAGAAGATCTTTCTTTTGGTCATGTTGTTACAAGGCCCTCTTTTATTATTATTATATTTCAAAAGAATCTAAGATGGTGACCAAAATTGGTTTGAATTAATATATATTTATTTTCATCACATTGTCTTGACCAAAATAGTATATTGTTTAACTTTCCCTTTACTCTGTTGACCAAATAGAGGGAATACCTATTATATAAAGCTTAAGTTTTGCCTCTGTTGATTGAATAGAGGGAATAAAATATTGCATAAAATTTAAGTTTTGCTTGTAGAGAAATAATATAATATTGTTTCATTAAATTTCATTCAGTTAGGAGGAATAGAGAGTTGATATTTATTCGATATCCTTGTGCAGTTGTATCATATCCCTATGCTTATAATATACTAGTACCAGGATGATACAGAAGCATAGTAATATAATATGGCAACATAAGAATATGATGTAATATAGCTGCGAGGAGGTATCATAATAGCATTAAATGCTCAAGTTAAGAGCATTTAAAGAAGAGAATATTTTATTTATACTACTTCTCTCACTTGACTGAATAAATGAAACTCTTTCCACGTAACCCGAAGAGCTCTTTTGGCCGAACGGCTTTTTTAGCCAAAATTAACTTATATTGTTATCATACCAAAGGATGTAAGAGCCAAAATAATAATATTTAAGGATTTAAGGATATCATATATGTAATCAGAACCAATAGAAATAATAATAATTTCATACCTGTCTATGCCATTATGAGAGAAGTGCATAAGTCTCAAAGAAGCCTAGGTCTTCCTCTTCTTGCTCCTCCCTTAGGTGGTGTTTCGATGAAAAAACAAAGCACTGATCTAAGGAGAAAAGAGAGAACCTAACTTATTTATAAAGAAATCCTAGTAGGCCCTCCTATCATGGGTCACTATTAGGCTTTAGGCTCACACAAACTCAACCACATCACCCAATAGAGGTGTGCCCAAGCCTAAACCATATGGATTACAATTTTAATCAATAGTGGACTCATTTGGCTTGCATCATTGGACCAAATTCGTTCAGTCGGTCTTACAAAATTAAAATCACAATTATTAATAGCAGCCCACATATAAAAAATTTTCAACATTCTTCCGCTTGAGCAACATTAATTGTAGTCGAGCAAGTTTTGAAAACAATTATTTATTTTAAAAAAAACTCTCAAACTGAATGGTTAAACTTAATGTGGCCACAAATTTTGAAAATATTTGATCCTTAGACATAACACCTCAGCAAACAAACTAATCCCATGAAAGCTACCAACACCGAATCATGACAGTCGTTATGCCCCTTATTAACATAGGACCAATCCATGGTTACAAATGCTAATAACTTCCACTAACATGTATCATGATGTGGTAGTGTGGTAAGAAAATAGCACATCAAATGATTTCTCATAAAACTTAAGGTCCTAGATCCTATACATAAATAACTTAAAATATCATCAAGGACACAGTTTTGTATTCATTGTTAAAATCTTAATAGCATGGACATTTAAGGAAACAACATCAATGAAGGTCTGAAGATGGGATGAAAGATAGAGTTGGCATTTGGTAGACATCCTATTATAAAAAGTATTATACTTTTTCTGCCATGCTTTTAACTATATGTAGGTAGTGCCGTAAACAAAAGAAAATCAAAGGACTTGAATGGGTGAGATTGAAGGCATTGAATGGTGGACTTGAATGGGTGAGATTGAAGCCTGGTTTCCAAGAAAAACATTAATAAAGCATGATAGATGAACTCTACAAAGTAAGATATGTTGTACTGACCTATATTATTGTATCATACTATATCGGTAAGTAGGGCTGGAAGTGGGTTCAGGCCAACTCGAGGCTCATCAGGCCAGGCTCAAGCCCAGATTTTCTGAACTTCAGGCCGGGCTTGGGCACAAAATTAAGGCCCATATTAATTTTGAACCGAGTTGGACCAAGGATTGGCTAGCCCAGGCTAAACATGAGCCTAATCTAGGCCCAATTATGAAACCCGAACTAGGCCCAATTATGAAGTTCTGGGTTGGATTGGTTAAATATTCATTTATTTTAGTTTATACAAAATTAAACCTATGTATTTATTTTCTAAACAAACAATCATTATATATATGCTTTAATTTAATCTAAGCAAATAACTTATATGTCTAAGCAAATGAGCCAATGAGCAGACAATTTTGTAGAATAAATTACCAAAATTGGGTCAAAATCTAGTTGGCCTAGTGTTTTGGCCCAAATGGGCTTATTCGGGTCAGCCCAATGGGTTTCGAGCTGGGCTTGGGCTTGGGCTCGGGCTTGAGTTAGCCAAAAATTTTCAAGGCTTGACCCATCCCAAAACCCAAAAAAATCCGAGCTTGGCTTGGGCAAGGATCTAGCCCGACCCAGCTCAGCCCACTTCTAGCCCTACCGATAAGGAACAAGCATGGCACTAACTATTCAAGCTGAGTGGAACCACCCTATGCTATCTATACTAATACTGACCTATACTGGCTAGTTTCGAGTAGTATTATGGCTAGAAGTGAGAAAAAGTATGGATACTCTGACTTAGTACAAGATGCCCACCATACTTTACCAAACTGATAATGTACCAGAACTATTTTCGTATTGATTTTGTGAACCTTAGTAAAACGTAGGTCAAACTATGAATTGGATCCAAATTCGATGTCCAACCCCTAATAGCTGGAAAAAATTTTCTGGTTATGATTACGAGCATAAGGCCCAAATTACAAAGAACTTCTTTCAAGACTAGGATAACTCCAACGCCAATCAAAATTATATGTTACAACAAAGAGATGAGGGGATTGCAAAAGAAGGATGGATCCAAATGAACCAATACGGAACCAACTTATAACAAATAGGAAGTTAATCCAATTAATAATATCCAAGGACGTAAGGTTGTTAGATATTACTCATCAAAGCAGAGGGATTGGGTTGACAGATGAACAAATTTTACAAAGGCCTTGACAAACAAAAGCACAAGGATTGATATGTGTCTCCTGTAATTATCAAAGAGCTTTTGCTTTTGTGGACATGTAGTAGCATCATACCAAGAAAAAAGTCTAAATTTACAAGCTCAGAGTGAACTTAAGATGAATACAACTCTTGCAGATTATCGATAAATATTTAGTATCATGTCTAGTAGACATGTTCACGAAATCAAATAAGAATAATTCTTTGGAGAAAAAATAAAGAACATTAGCTAAGAAAGAAAGGGCATTATACAAATATAACATGAATGTCTGCACACTTATTCATTCACGTTTTACATAGTACACGTTTTCTGAAAAGAAAAAAATTCAGCATAGACATGTCAAAACTCTGATTTTTTTTACTGTTGCAAAATCTAACTGAATCACATATCTAAGTTCCAATACATACATATCTATGCATATATTCACATAAGGTGCACATAGATTCATATATTGATACAATGTCTGCGAAACTTTATGAGTTTATGCTTTACATCATCAATTTATTTTTATAAAACATATTTTCACATGAATATATTTTTCTGTGACAAAATCTAACTCCAAGACATCCATGTCTGCACACGCACACACATACATACATAATTCCTGTGTGCTTAGTTTGCATTTTACATATTTTTATATTTCCATATATTAATATCTTTGAACCGATGAGTTTCCAAACCTTAAGTCTTGCTATTGCAAAATGACAAATATCTAAATCTCAATGTCATTTCTTTTCCCATCAATGTTAAATGTTATCCAGACCAAACAGTCTCTCTGAAAAGGATAATACTTCCTAATCCAAATTTTTTATTCATTTTTTTTTAGTTGAACATTCTTAGATTTTGCATCATCTGTGTAAAATTATATAATTACATCAGTTATGTTTCATCATACACACTTCTAAATTCATGACATCGCAAATATAAATTAACTTCCTCTTAGTAGTATACCAAATTGTCATAACATACATGAGTAATACTGATAATGTTAAAAGCTTCCATACTTAATAAAATATATCTATGCATTTAAAAAAAAATCTTGATGACTTGTTTATTATCTCCTATGTTATAACTTTCTTTAAATTTCCAAGTTTTAGCCCAAATCTCCAAAAAATTACAAATAAAAAAGATTTAAAGCCAAATTTATAGACAATAGCTTCCATGAAAGACCAGTTTGAGGCCAAGTAAATCATATAGCAGCTTGTAAAATACGGACATCTAATCGATACGGATCATTGCAAAGATCTAATTCAAGAAAAAGGAGTTGCTCGAGTATCATGGTTTATGGCGCCATTGGTCTCACCAATAACAAACATGGACTAGCCATATGCCAAGTATGATCTATCAATTTTGTCTATTCTTTTGCATCATCTATTTCTATGGAAAGCTAAATCATCAATGAATCAAGCTTTGCAATTTTTCTTTCACACATCTAACAAGCCATAGACACCTGTATTCATTATTTGGTCCTCTCAATGCATATGTGAGAGAAACATTGCAACTGAATAAGTATAAACAATGTCACACTGCAACTTTCATGCAAAATATGATAGCATAAGTTCAGGTGCAGCATCAGAAGTAAGTTTGAACAAGGTACATATAAGCAGAATAATTTAGCAAGGAAAAGGTGTAAGTCCTTTCCATGTTAAATCTCATTTGACCTAAAGTCTTGTTACGGTAACATCAAAGCAATCATGCAGCAAGGTGCCAAACATGTAAATTGGATCTCCACCCCTCCCTCCCCCACCAACCAAAAAAAAAAAACTGTCCATGCATGCGTGGGCAGCTGACTAGAAAAGCAAACATGTACACATGCGCATGCACACACATACAAAGGGAGGAAGAGAGAGAGAATATAACATGCCTATAATGAATTGATTATTTGAGTAGTTAAAGATTAAAATTTAAAACTATATTGTTTTGTATAATTTAAAGAAAGCCAAATTGTATTCATGCTGTTGGTAAAATTAAAGATTTTAGTCCCTGGGATCCTAGTTACAAGGTATATATTATACTTCCACCGAAAATCATATTCACAAATGGCAATCTATGTGCTCACGTTGATAAACTGACCCTTGGCAGTGAGGCATGTATTAAATAAAATTACTGCTTGCAAACCTCCACTCTTATTCAAGAAGATTTAAATACTTATAAGTTGTTTTTGATATCCAATGAGAAGAATGTCAAACTAGACATAAAGAAAAGAATTAACATTTCTAATAGTACTCTTTCTAATCGGCACAATTAGATACTCCTCAACTTGAGTTTTCCTCCATTCCTGAATCCAATTTGATGGGAAATGAATTTGAATAATGATAATAATAATGACCATGGTTCACAATTTCAGTACCAAATTCTGTACCAATACCATGCTAGTACAGCATTGGTACGTCTGATATGCAAGTCAGTTCAGCGTATCAAGTCTCGATTTGATAGTAGCTTGGTATGGGATGGTACATTCTAGCGTAGCATTATGATAGTTTCTTTCAAAAAAATTAGAAGTCATATATACATACATTTGACTTTAGTTATTTCAATTTAATTAAAGAGTCAGAGAATAACCACAAAACAAATAAAAAGTATCAAAAAAGTTTGAGGAAAGAAGTGATGATATCAAATATCTACACATTTTGAAAGACACACCAGATAAAAGGCCTCCACAAGCAAAGGCACATGGAGCCACAGCAACAAAAATCAAGCATGGTAAGCAACTTTCCCTCAGATGATCTAGCTTACCATCATTGATGTGGAAAATGCTTTCAAGAATATAATGGACCTGTAAACATAAACACTAATAAAATTAAATATTTACAAGAATGTAGTGACAATCTGCTGCACACTACCTGTACATTACCAGCAGCGAAGACACCTTCAAATGAAGTTATTGCCGTCCCTTCTTTGACTAAGATGTAGCCTGAACCATCAAGTTCAACTTGTCCTTCTAACAACTGGCTGTTTGGGCCTTTAACATCGAAGACCGAATCCTCTCCAGTATCAACTCTTTTTACTAAAATCCCTGACATCTGTTCTCTGTAATTGCTAATCACATCCACAGCTTCTGTATTGTAGTGCACCATAGTATTTGGATTAATTGTTGAAAACTCTGAAACATTCACCATAATCAACTGTTAAAAAAACATTCAAGGAGCCAAAAATTTACCATCATCAATACTTGTATAATTCACACAAGTGCCCTTAGAAAAGTTGTTTTAACCAATCCATATAGAACACAATAATTTGTATCATCATTGAACTACTGACCTAAGTCAATCTCTTTTTCAAACCTTTAACAATGATGGAATCGTGGACCTCAAAATGTGGATCCAAAAACTCTTCACAAGAATTCTGCCAATAATTTTGATGCGAGAAGGAGTGGCGGCGGTCTGGCGGCGGAGGATAGAGCGGCGGTATGGGACGGCAGAGGGGGCGCCATCGAGATGACGGCGGCCGTGCCGACACGAAACACCGCCATTCGGTCGGCGGCGAGAACTCCAGAGGGCGGGGAAGGAAGAAGAGGTGCGGAGAGTGGGCTGATGGTACGTAATATTTATTATTTTTTTAAAGAAACCATGAGTGCTGTATAAAGTTAAAAAAAATTATAAATAGGATAATATTTGAATGTATATGGATGAGATGGTTACCATTTTTAATGATACGATATTAGTTGATGCTTAAGTTTGTATACATCTATAAGTTAATAGATTCAAATGAAAAAAATAAATCAAAATAAATCGTTCTACCTCCACCTCTAGCATTAAGGTATAATTCTTTAATATAGAAAAGGGGATGATTTTCGATTGGATAATGCCATCAAGAGAAACAAATAAAAGGCATGTCTTTACAATTATAATTGAAAATATAAAATATAAATAATGGTGACCTTTTCAATTAATTAAAAAATTAAAGTATTTTATTTATTGATAAATGAAGAAAAAAAAGCGAACAAGAGTGCACTATTATTGTTCAATGATCACATGTAATCTTTTTACAATTACATGAGATTATATGAGATGTTGATTTTGAGTCTCATAGGTCAAGTGAACACTATTGTTATTGATTTTTTTTTAGTCTCAGCTGGCTGTCTCTCTCTATATATTTATTAATGCTTTTTTTTTTTCCATTCTTAGTTTTTGTGCTTTCTAATGTTTGGAATTTGGGAGTTTCCTTCTCCCCATCTCAACCATCCTTGTTATGTTTGTATTTGCCTTTCTTTTTATTTTCCTATATTCCACCCAATTATGCTGTCATGTGTGATATAGCATATGACTTCAAGAACAATGGATGCCTTGATCAAAGAGTATGTCATGATATAATGACTTCAAGAACTCTTGGGCTTGAATGATATCCCTTTGTGGTTAAGTATGGCTCTTAGAGAGAGTGGGTTATTAAGTTTGAGCAATGAGACAGAGTGCTCTGGGAAGAATAATTGAACATATAATTTGATCAAAGAGTAATGGATTGAATCCAAGGGAGATCTAAAATTGGTTCACACATAAAGGGGAACAATGCTGAAAATCATGTTAAAGATTTAATCTATATGGAATGATTAGTGAAAGGTAGAAGGATTGATATAATTGAGTCTAAAACTTAAGAGAACAAAATATATATTGTTGGAGAGAAACAGAGAGTTCAAGTTCAACTAGCTAGAGAAAGGACTTAATATAGAAGTCAAGACCAGCTTCATCCAACTTAAAAGTTTAAGCTATTAAGTTTTGAGCTCAATCATTTATATCAATTCATCTACCTCTCACTAATTATTTTACATGGGATTAGACTTTGCATATGATCTTCAATAATCTCTTTGTTCACATGGGCGGCAAGCAAATTTTAACTTTTTAAGTCCAATCCATCACGTATCTAATTACTTTTCTGAATGCATCACGTATATATTTCTGCTCCAACATGAGATTCCACTCTCCACCATAAAATATTAGCACTATGTTTAATAAGAGTCAACTGCTCTCCAAATGACATCTTTGCATTGCATTTATTATCCACCATTGGTTCTAATACCACTTATTAGTAATAATCTAGGAGAAGGCCTTAGATATCAAAGTTAGAAACACAACTTAATTCAAAAGCTTAAGCTATAAAGTTTTTAGACCTTACCTTCTATATCAAATTATCTATCTAGCATTAATTATTTCATTCGGATTGAAACTCATAATGATCCTCAACAATAACTAGTAAAATCATTCAAAAAAGATAAATAAATTAAAATATTAATTTCTTTTACCATTTTATTTTATGTGTTTTTTTTTTCCTTTCTACGTTATGTATATCCAAATCATATAAGTCATCATTCTCTCGACTTATCTTTAATTACTACTGTTAATAAATAATTTTTTTAACATTACCACATAATCATCTCAATATTTTTTAATTCTTATTTTATAAAATGAACCATATATTCATCATTTCTTATTTCTTATATTATATTTCTTATTTCTATGAACATGAATATATTTCCTTATAACATTTCAATATCTTTTTTGTTTAAAAAGAAGGGGGAAAAACAAAAGGGTCAATGACCACGCATGTACAGTGGAGCCCTTGTTAGGCCATTCCATGCATCATCCGACAATGAAACCAATAAACATCGACGGGGCAAGAATTACGGGTATTCCAAGCGGGGCCTCACACCCTTGAGCACCTTCTCAAGGTGGTGGGCCGTGTCCGGCGGAGTCCCCTACATCCGAGGTCTCTCCGGCACCACCCACCGCCCATCCTCCCCCCTCACCATCCCCTTGTTCTCATCCTACCACCACCTCGGCGGCACCCCCAGCTCCTCCCTCAAGAAGTCGCTGCTCTTGTTCACCAGCGCCACGTCCTGCCCCCCGGCCGACTTGAACCCCCTCCCCTTTCCGTGATACCCATCGACCAGGTGCAAGTGAGCCTCCAAGTTATGCGCGCACGTCACGTCCGCCTTCTCCTTGAGGAACGGCGACTCCGAGTGATCCAACGCCAGCTCCACCCCCACATGCGCATAGCTCCACGGGAACGACATCACCTCCTCCACCAGCCTCTGGTACTGGAACTTCTCGTTCGCTATTATCCCCGGCACGCTCGGCACCCACCCTGTCGTGCACGTTGATCACCCTCAGCACCTTCACCCCGAGCTCCTCGCATCGCTGTTTGAACCTCAAATTCCCAACTCTCTGCCCCGCCAAGGAAATCACCGTCAGCGGGATCGTCTCCCCGTCTTCTTTCACGTTTAGCCTCATCTCAGCGACGTCGTAAGCGCTGAGCAAGGCCAGCGCCGCGCCGAGACTATGCCCGGTGACCGTGATGCTGAGCTCTTCGCCTTTGAATCGCTCTTTGCCTTTGAATCTTTCCACTAATCTTTTAATATCGGCAAGCACTTGTTCTCAGGCTGAGAAGGAGCAGTAGTTGCACTGGTGCTCTTTCATGGTTTACAAATCCAAGAAGCCGGACTCCACCTTAACGGAAGGGTCGTCGCCGAAGTGCGCCGGGGTGAGGATGTCTTTGAGGTCGTGGATCCACTCGAGGTACGTGACGGTGCCTCGCCATGCAACCACGATGTCACGCCGGCCGAGCCGTGCGATCTCGAGGGGGTCCGTGGCAACGGCGATGTAGCCCATCCAATTGGCATGGGTGCTCCACACGTTGCGCAGCCACCGTTTCTTTTGGAAGAAGTTGGGGAGGTTGATGTTGGAGGTGGCGTAGAGGTAGCGATTGATCTCATATCCATGGCCGGCCATGTGGAGCCGGTGGAAGAAGTGGTTGCCGGAGTACTTGCAGGTGCCGCAGTAGTTGGAATAGGGGTCAAAGTCGAAGGCATCGTAGCAGGCCTGTGCGAATTCTCCGTAGCGGATGATATCTTTACGGAGGAGGGGGTTCATGGGGTCGAGGAGGCCGGACCAGCCGTCGGAGCCATGGATCTTCCTCCAAACATGGTGGAGATCAAGCTGCTCTTCCTCTTCAAAATGAGGAGAAGAGAGCTCAAGTGGTGGTGTGGATGAGCATTTTAATGAGGTGGCTGAGTTTGAGCCAAGGGAGAATAAGGGCTTAGTGTTGAGGATAGTGGGCTTTGAGAGGGTGGAAGGGGAGGAGGGAAAGCAGCACTGATGTAGTGTGTAAGCGATCGAGGATACAAGTTTGATAAGTAGAGGGATGCCATGGGGCTAGTGCTTGAACTTACTTTGTTCTTTGATGTCTCAAAGTATAAATCTGGAGCTATATATTGTGGGATGGAACAACAGTAAGAGGGAGAGAAAGAGGGGATGCAAAGGGTGATGTTGGTGCTAATGGGATGGTGGTCGTCTGGGGAAGCTGAATGAACCTGGCGGATGATATAAGAGGCAACGGGGCAGGTCCTATTATTTTGTTATTTTTTTATATTTATTCAATAAAAAAAATATAAACCATATTCCTATTATTTATAGAAATAATAAGATATGATCAATATCTTTATTCTTTTATTCTTACCAATGATAACGTTTATCTCATTCTCTTAAATTCATTTGGCATTCGTTAAATGAACTTTTTTTTTTGCATTGGTACGTACAAATCTTAAAGCAAAAATTAATTTTTTGAAGAGCTATCTGTATGTAAGAATATCTAATGCTCTTTCATGCAAAAGATCTAACCCCATAACCCATGAGCAAGATAGATGGGGATCCATCAATTCCTCCATCTTCATCCGTGTTAAAGAAGGAATATAATTTCTAAACCAACCTCATGGAGCTTATAAATCTTTCTAGTCATTCTTAGCTTGCTTCGCTCTTAATTGCATAAACTTTTAGTAAAAGATTTGAACTCAATGATATAGCTAAATTTGTTTTCAATTAAGGATCGATATTAATAAATTTCATGATATTTCTCTTTTAAATGTATATTTGTTAATATTAAAATAATTAAATTAAATTAAATTAAATTAAGAATTAATATTATTCAAACATATAAGAAAGTGTTAAATGGGAGCGAAGTAAGATAAAAGGCATGCTTATCTTCGTATCTTTGCTGATCTTTCTCAGTATAGATTAAAAATAATCTCTGTCCCATTTCAGTCCCCGTACTCCCAAGATATGTGAAAAATTTTTGCCACAAGAAAATTGGGGGTGGGATGGGTCTCCGTTTTTAACAGGTGCTTGAAATTGATGGGAGGACTACGACTCAATGCACAGGGGAGACCCAGTTGCTTGCCTACCACTGGTAACTGGTAAGCTCCCAAAAGAGAATTTGGATATTGTGAGTTAATATGTGGCTCCACGTACGTACGGTTGGGCTAAGAGGTCACGTTTTCTATTTATTCTCCACTCGGAAGCCATAGCGGGATTCTCCACTCGGAAGCCATAGCGGGTGAGTACTTGCTTGGTTGTGGCTAGTAGTCACCTACACATCTCCAATTCTCCATCATCAGTTAACGTCAGGCCAAGCATCCAGTGCACAGGTGGCCTATTATACTTAGAGCACTATTGGGCTCTTTTATTCTTCAGATCACTTGCATATATTGGGGACAAGCACCAAATATTATATAATAGTAAAATTTTTATGCTGAAGTATCCACTTTGGCTGTGCTCAACCAGCCATACCCAACGAAAGAATCTACCTCTATCCAAAGTTATGGGCGTTGAGAGAGAGAGAGAGAGAGAGAGCACCAACTTGACTCTCTACTCAGAATCTTTTGAGCAAAGAGCAGCGCCAACAAAAGCGGCGCTCGGCGCCATACAAAATCACACCATTTTGATTTGGACCGAGATGGAACAAGCTTCATATCAAGCTGAACCGAGCTTATATTTAATTTTGCAAGCCTAGAAGTGTTCCAATTTGGCATGTTATTAAGCAAAGCTTGAGATATCAGGGACACTTTGCTCATTTGCAAGCCTACCCGAGAGTTTCATATTATATACATTGTTGGTGCCAAAATCTGGCCAAGGAACCTTATACACCCATAAGAATAATAAGGTAGGCAATGCATTAAAAACAGAAGTAGCACTTGTTCTAATAAAGAAAAGTTTTGCATTAAATCATCATTTTTGCGAGGATAGAAGGAGAGCATGAAGGGTATCTTTTTATCTTTTTATAAGCTTCCATAGCTCAGCTCCCCCGAGCTTCCTGTAGCTCGTCTTCCCCGAGCTTCCATAGCTCGGCTCTCTCCGGGCTTCCATAGCTTGGCTCTCTCCGGGCTCCCATATCTCGGCTTCCCCGAGCTCTCATAGCTCGGCTCTCTCCGAGCTTCCATAGCTCGGCTCCCCCGAGCTTCCTGTAGCTCGTCTTCTCCGAGCTTTCATAGCTCGGCTCTCTCCGAGCTTCCATAGCTCGCCTTCCCCCGAGCTTCCATAGCTCGGCTCCCTCCGAGCTCCCATAGCTCGGCTCCCCCGAGCTTCCTGTAGCTTGTCTTCCCCGAGCTTCCGTAGCTCGTCTTTTTTCGGGCTTCCATAGCTCGGCTCCCTCGGGCTTCTGTAGCTCGCCTTCCCCGAACCTCCCATGGCTCATTTTTTCCGAACTACCTATAGCTCGACTTCACTGAGCGATCCACGATCCAATACTCACTTCCGTGGAACCTGATGCGGGAGAGCCTAGGCCTATCGTAACGGCACCCCAGGCAAGGAATCATATTGAAGAGTGGTCTAGAACCTAACACGGCCACCTGGGACCTACGTACCTACCAGATCTCAAGCCATCAAGTTGCTCTCCTAGCCATCGATCCCTTAACGAACAAGATACGGATCCTACCGGCCCCACAACGGCCCGATTCGATTCATCTCCGTATCCCAACAACCTTCGAACCTTCCAGAAGGCGCTCAAGATCCAGGTGACAGCCTATAAATACGACACTCCCAGATTCTCTCAGGTATGCGCTCACGCTCACTCTCACTCTCTCACTCTCCCCAGCTGCTCGTCGGTGCTCCCCCCTAGAGCTTCCGATTGGCCGCCCTTGGAGAGACTCCCCGGAGAGATCCACCTCTCTATTTTCTGTTGATCACCGATCCCCCCACTGACTTGAGCGTCGGAGGGTCTTCCACGGAGGGCCACCCCCAACGCCTCTCGCGCGAGGACTTCTGTGCAGGTCCACCCCAGGAGATCGACCGCGCCCGAGTCGGAGGACGGATCCAAGCGGAAATAGATTGGCGCTAGAGAAAGGGCCTCAAGTCCTGTTAAAACTTGAAGAAAGGAGATAAGGATCTCAATCTGGAGTAGAACCTCTCTAATGGCTAATCGGAGAAGAGAAACCTCTGAAGCCCAAGACCAGGTCGCCTCCCAGAGACCTGATTCGGTGAGCAGTGTAGCGTCACAGCCTCCACCGATTGAAACCCCATCGCCACCAGCCATCCCGGGACCCAGGACCAGTTTGCCACGTTGGTCCAATAGGTCCAGGCCCTGACCCACCTGGTTTAGGAGCGTTTCGCAGCTTCTCCCGCTCCGCACCTTCATAAGGAGGCCGCGACTCCTTCCCCTCCGGTGACCTCCTCCTCCGGTCCACATGAAGCCATGGACCCCCCGCATCGACCCAGAAGGGACCAACCAGTCCCACGAGGCGGCTACGATATGGATCTTCCCAGATCCTGGCGAGCCCGAACCCTCTCCCCGGTGTCCTCCCACCATGATTCTACGCCGTCCCTGTGCTCTCCTCGCCCAGCTCCTCCTCTTACTGCTGAAGAGGAGATCCGTCGACAGATCCAGGAGATGCACCAGGAGCTAGACGCCACCAAGCAGGCCCATCCGCCTTAGCCCAAGGCAGAGCAGGGCATCGCCTTCTCAAAAGGGATCATGGAGGAAGTGATTCCCTCCCATGTCAAGTTACTAGCCGTCGAACCCTACCACGGCTCTTCTGACCCGGACGATCATCTCAGCAGCTTCCGATCAATAATGATATTCCATGGAGCATCCGATGCGATCCTCTGCCGCGCCTTCCCCTCCACCCTCAGAGGATCTGCCCAGACCTGGTTCAACGCCTTGAAACCGGGTTCCATTGATTCATTCGACGAGCTAAGCCGCCTTTTTATAGGCCAGTTCGTTAGCAGCCGCTGTCATCGACGGAGATCCAACTCCCTCTCCGAGGTCAAGCAGAGAGAGGGGGAGTCTTGAGAAATTATCTTGGCCGTTTCAATAAGGCCATGTTGGAGGTGGACCACCTTAATCATGAGGTGGCTATGTCCGCCCTGACGGGGGGAGTCTCAAAGGAAAGCAACTTCTACCTGGTGATGGAAGTCAGGTACCCCCCAAACCTCTCCGATATGATGGCCCTGGCAGACAAATACGCCAGGGTCGAAGAGTCGCGGTGAGTTTCCTGCACCGAGCTGGCAAAGAGGAAGGAGCCCAAAGGTCCCGACAGGCACCGACCCGCCCATCGGCCGAGTCTGCCTCACCGCCAAAGAGCTCCCCCATTGCCGCCGAGGAATCGCTCCCAGAGCCCACCCAGCGATTCGACCGCTACACTCCGTTAACCATGCCCCGGGCGCAGATCCTCATGGAGATAGAGCGCCAGCTTCCACGACCAACTCCTCTCCGAGGGAACCCGACTCGGAGGGACCTCACCAAGTATTGCCGCAACCACCGGGAGCACGGCCACGACACTGAGGAATGCTGGCAGCTGAAAAATAAAATCGAAAGGCTGATCCAGTGGGGCCGGCTGAACCAATTTAGGAGGGCTCTCGAGCCAGGACAAGGGGGAGACCGCCAGCCCAAACTTAGCAACCTCCTCCTCCACCAAATTGGCCCGTGATCGGCTACATCAATGTGATCGAAGAGGCCGGCGGCTCGAGCTCCAGGAATGGTGACGAGGGATCAACGCCAAAGAAGGCACGGACGGGCGAGCTTTCTTTCTCTGATGACGATCTTTGAGGGATATAGTTCCCTCACGATGATACATTGGTTGTATCCCATAATTTAAATAACTATGATGTAAGCCGAATCCTTGTTGACAGTGGAAGTTCGGTGAATGTTTTGTACCTCGATGTGTTTGCCAAGATGAAACTGCTCACGAAAAACCTTCGAGCTGTGGATTCCACCCTAATGGGATTCACAGGCGACGTCATCACCCCGGAAGGGGTCGTCACCTTGACGGTTCATGCAGGAGCCTGGCCCCTCGTGGCCACTGTTCACACAGACTTTCTAGTGACCAAACTCAGGTCCCCATACAACGTAATATTCGCAGACCCGGCCTGATGTCCCTCAAGGCAGTCGTCTCCATCCCACACTTATCCATGAAATTCCCCACCGGGCAAGAGTTGGAGTTGTTCAAGGAAGTCAAACCATGGCTCGGCAATGCTTCGTTACCAGCCTTCAGTCCAGAATGCCGGAGGTTGACGGGCTGGATGCTTGGGAGGATTTCACCGAACAGCGAGGAGAACCAGTCGAGGAGCTGGAGGAAGTGCCGTTGGATGAGGCTCGTCCCGACCGAACCATAAAAATTGGGTCGCTGCTAAAGGGCAAACCTCGATGCAGATTGATTGAATTTCTTCGAAGCAATGCTGACGTCTTCACCTGGTCTGCCTCTGACATGCCGGGGATCAGCCCCGAGGTTCTCGTCCATCATCTCAACGTGGATGAGATGCACAGGCCCGTCAAGCAGAAGAAGAGGAGCTTTGCCCCGGAGCGGCAGAAGGCTATTGAAGAAGAAGTTGATAAACTCATCAAGGCAAACTTCGTCCGGAAGGTAAACTACCCGAGCTGGCTATCAAATGTCGTCATGGTGAAGAAGTGAATGACAAGTGGCGGATTTGCATCGACTTCACCGACCTCAACAAAGCCTACCCAAAGGACAACTTTTCTCTTCCCCGGATCGACCAGCTTATGGACGCCACCTCAGGTCATCAAATGTTGACATTCATGGATGCTTACTCTGGCTACAATCAGATCCAGATGGCCCCCAAGGATGAAGAAAAGACCGCCTTCATAACCGACCGAGGTACTTACTGTTACCGCGTCATGCCCTTTGGTCTTAAAAATGCAGGAGCCACCTACCAAAGGCTGGTTAACAAAGTATTCAAGGAGCAAATCGGTCGGAATATGGAGGTGAATGTGGACGACATGCTGGTGAAGAGAAAAGAAGCATCACGGCATGTCGAGGACCACTCAGAGAGCTTTGCAACGCTCCGCGAGTATAGGATGAAGCTAATCCGGCTAAATGCGCCTTCGGCGTTAACTCTGAGAAGTTTCTCGGCTTCATGGTCTCCCAACGAGGTATCGAAGCTAACCCCCAGAAGATTCAAGCTCTTCAACAAATGGCACCCCCGGCGTCTATTAAAGAGGTCCAGTGCCTAACTGGAGGATAGCGGCTCTCAACCGCTTCGTGGCGCGTTCAGCCGAAAGTTGCCTCCCCTTCTTCAAAACCCTTCGATCGGCCAAGAACTTCCAGTGGACCCCTGAATGCCAAAAATCATTTCAATATCTCAAGAAATACCTTGGCTCTACCCCACTCCTCAGCAGTCCAAGCCCAGGCGAGACCCTGTTCTTATTTCTGGCTGTTTCAGAGGGTGTCGTCTGCTCGGTGCTAGTCAGAGAGGAAAACAAGGTCCAGAAGCCGATTTACTATGTCAGCATGCTACTCCGCGATGCGGAGACAAGATATAGCAGAATTGAAAAGATGGTGTTGGCCTTGATCACCTCAGTTTGGAGGCTGCGACCATACTTCCAGGCATTTTGTGACGGTCCTAACTGACCAACCCATCAAGGCGGTAGTCCACCGCCCGGATACATCAGGAAGAATGACCAAGTGGGCCGTCGAGCTGAGCGAGCATGATATCCACTTTCAGCCTCGCCCAGCCATCAAAGCTCAGGTGTTAGCCAATTTCCTCCTCGAGTGTACCATCCCGAAGGACGGCTCCACCCCTAACTCCCTCGATGAGCCAAAATCCGGTGCCCGGTGGCTCCTCCATGTCGACCGGTCATCTAATGCCCACTGCTCCGGTGCGGGCCTGGTTCTCATCAGTCCGGAAGGGGCGACCTTTGAATATGGTGTCCGCTTCTCCTTCTTGGCCTCCAACAACAAAGCTGAGTATGAAGCCCTGCTGGCCGGTCTCCGAATCGCCCGCAACCTGAAGGTGGAGAAACTTAATGCTTTCACCGACTCCCAGCTAGTGGCAGGTCATGTGCGAGGAGAGTTTGAAGCTCAGGAACCAAACATGGTTCGATATCTTCAAGAGGTGCGGAGCCTACTTCCCCATTTTTTCGAGTTTGAGATTACTCAGATTCCCAGATCCGAGAATGCCCGTGCCGACCTACTGTCCCGATTGGCGACCACGGAGTCAATGGATGCCGAGCAAAAATTCCACCTGGAGACCTTGGAGAAACCCACATCGCGGAAGCCACGAATAATGCAAGTTGAGGCTGAACCATCATGGTTCGATCCCATTTTGAAGTACCTCAAAGAAGGGTCGCTTCCACCCGACCGGAGAGAAGCTAGAAAGCTAAAGCTGCAGGCCACCCATTATGTTCTGATCGACGATCAACTCTACAAACAGTCCTTCTCCATGCCACTGCTCAGATGTCTCCACCCGTCTGAAGCAGATTATGCTCTCCGAGAAGTGCATGAGGGGATTTACGGCAACCATCTGGGAAGCCGGTCCCTATGTCACAAGGTGCTACGACAAGGCTATTATTGGCCGACCATGCAGAAGGATGCAGATGACCTTGTCCGGACTTGCGACCTGTGCCAGAGGCACTCAAGCATTCAAAGACTCCCCTCCGCCAGCCTGGTTCCTATATCCTCTTCCTGGCCCTTTGCCAAGTGGGGGATGGACATTCTAGGCCCCTTTCCCCTCGCTACGGGGCAGCGGAAATTTCTGTTTGTCGCCATCGACTACTTCACAAAATGGGTCGAGGCGGAGGCGGTTGCACAAATAACCGAGGCACGGGCCAGAGATTTTATATGGAGGTCCATCATCTGCCGCTTCGGCCTCCCGCACACCATAATCACTGATAACGGCAGGCAGTTCAATAACCCTAAGTTCCGCCAGTTCTGCGAAGAGCACGGAATCCGTCACCACCTCACCTCGGTCGGGCATCCGCAAGCCAATGGAGCAGCTGAAGTGACCAACAGGACTCTGCTTTAGGGAATCAAAACCCGGCTTTCCAGAGCGCAAGGCAGGTGGGCAGATGAGTTGCACCACGTCCTATGGGCCTACCGCACCACCCCAAGAGTGCCCACGGGTGAAACCCCATTCCGGATGGCCTTCGGCACAGAGGCCATTATCCTAGTGGAGATAGGTCTCCCATCGCTACGGGTGGAAAGCTACTCAGAGGAAGCCAGCGACGAACAGCTCCGCACCAACCTCGACCTGATAGAGGAGGTAGAGAGAAAGCCGGATCAGAGTGGCTGCCTATCAGCAAAGGGTGGCCAGCTACCATGCCTCCATAGTTAAGGGAAAAGCTTTCCTGCCCGGCGACCTTGTTCTCTGGAAAGCATCTGTCTCCAAACCACTGGAGCAAGGGAAACTGGCACCAAATTGGGAAGGCCCCTACCAAGTAGCGAAGATCGTTGGACCGGGGACCTACAAGCTGCAAGATTTCAGCGGAAAGTCCATCCCCCGAACCTGGAACTCAGACAATCTCCGTAAGTATTATCAATAGGGTACGTCCTTCATAGGCTCACCTCATTATACCTTATTATACCTTTCTGTCAGCGCATGTTTTTGTAATTTGCAACATGAATCATTATACATTATGTCGCCAAAAATTGCAAAAAGAAATAGGTGCTGCCCACCAATCCTCGGCACGACCGAGTTACCTATTTGAACAGGAAATCTCCGAACCTCGGCAGGGCCGAGCAATAAAATCTCCGAACCTCGGCAGGGCCGAGCAACAAAATCTCCAAACCTCGGCAGGGCCGAGCAACAAATTCTCCGAACCTCGGCAGGGTTGAGCAACAAATTCTCCGAACCTTGACAGGGCCGAGCAACAAATTCTCCGAACCTCGGCATGGCCGAGCAACAAATTCTCCAAACCTTGGCTTGGCCGAGCAACAAAATCTCCGAACCTCGGCAGGCCGAGCAACAAAATCACTGAATCTCAGCAGGCCGAGCGACAAAATCCCCGAGCCTAGACAGGGCTGCGATCTCTGAAGCCCCGGCCGAAACCGGAGTGCGTAAACCTTGGCCAAAGCCCAGGGCTACATTCTGCCGCTAGAAACCTCGGCCAAAGCTGGGGAGCAACCTTAGCTATCAAGTTCCTCGAGCCAACCGAGTGATATTCCCACGCCCTGGTCACGCCCGATGACCAAATCATCGGACAAAAGAGCAAAGCCCTCGCGCCTTAGCCGCACCCCAGGGCGTCGTTTGAAGCAGGGTGACTTCTCGAATACCCTAAAAATGAAAATAAAGACAAAAACCTCCTGATACTCCAGAAGAAGTAAAGGATCTCCTTCTAAAGGACCGCCTAGGTCTGCCGCTGGTCCAAACAGAGACCAGTGACCCCCCAAGAAAATTGGTTCGGATTCGGGCAGCTTACAAGCCCCGACCAACCTAAGCGATCTCCTAAACTATGTTTGAATTTGGATGGCCTACGTGCCCTAAACGAAACCCGACCATGGTCTCCTAAGACTTTGCTCGAACTTGGGTGGCTGGTAAATCCCAACCAACGTTCGTAAATGCTTTGGAGATAATAAAATGCACCGCATGCTAAAATCTCATATTCATTGATTAGAAGGAGGAGAAAGATAACAACAGTAAAAAAAAGGGGGAAAAAGAAGTGAAAGGAGCCCTCGCTAGGACTCGCTATAATTTCCGGAAACCGACAAGTCCTCCAAGCGCTGGGAAAGCTCGGCAACTTGTCGGTAGAGTGATGCTATCTCCTCCCTTTGCCGGTCCACCACCCGGTGTAGGGCTGCGGCCTCCCTCATGGTAATGGCGACGTACTCTTCGACGACCCTCTCGAGCCGCTGGTGGCTCGCGAAGGCCAACGCCAAGACCTGCCCGTCGACCGTGATGGTGGGACGGCCCCCCTCTGGATGCAGCAAGCCGTTGATCACCGCTCTTAAACCATCAGATGACTGCTCTCCTCCTCGAGAGGCCATGTCGAAAGCTGTTCTAAGATTGAACCAAAGGGATGGCAAACACTAGCACCCCCCATCCGTATTTATACTTTTCAAGTGAGTATTTCAATCAGTCAGGCCATAACCACCGACCCGTAAGAATTCACCACGTTCGCCACTTTAACTGGCGCCTGCAAAATCCGAAGGGTCATGCCCCATCTCGAGCGAAATCGGTAATGCGAACGGACTGTTCGGGAACCCCCCTTTTCTTCTCTAGGAACGGGGTACTTCCCAATCTGCCGGCCCCCCGCAATAAATGTTCTCAACACTTCCCCAAGCTCTTTTAAGTGGCCGCCTTTTGGGAAGCATGAAAAAGAGAGAGCTCCGGCGCCTGACAATAATTCGTTCCCTCGGGAGTAGTCATGTCATAAATGGAGGGCGTGACCATGCACCGCCCGTTCTGCCTTGACGCCCCTCACCGAACCCCGCAGGGACCTGGCGTCATGACTCATGGTGACGACTAAGTCACCCCTCCGAGCTCTAAATCTCCGAACCTTGGCAGGGCCAAGCCGCCAATCTCCGAACCTCGCAGGGCCGAGCAATAAGAGCTCCAAACCTTGGCAGAACCAAGCAACCGTTCTCCGAACCTCGGCAGGGCCGAGCCACGAATATCCGAACTCCAATAGGGTCAAAGCATGAATCTCCGAGCTTCGGCCAGAGTTAAGGAACATATTTTACCACCAAACAATCTCTAAACCTCCATCTAGACCCGGGCAGCTTACAAGCCCCGACTAGTTCGGATGGCATGGGACCCTCGTCTAAAAACGAACGAGATGTCCTTACGCCCCATGGCCAACAGCTACAATTTGGCACAAAAGAAACAGAAATGGAGAAATAGAACAAAACTTTCTTTATTTCATTGCCACCGAAACCGATTACAACCGCCTGAGAGGCATTACAAAAGCATTGAAATGCATAAAATAAAGACGAGCACAAAGCTCGGATAACTGCTCCAAAGCAGATCTGGGCAACTGTGACGCTCCGGCGTCCGGACCGATAAATTAGACAAACCACGAGCGGTCAGCTCGAGCCGATAATGGGCGGACGATATGGACCAACAGTTGCGACCAGCTTCGTAAATAATGATATCTCGGCGACCCAACCGGGATATCAGAGTGATCGGAAAGGGTGGATGGGATATTACCCCAAACCACCCAACCGAGAGGCCCCCCGACGAGTAGGTAGGAAGCTCACAGACCCCGGCGCCAAAACGCTCTCCCAAACCGAGTGTGTACCGCTCCACCTTGCCCAAACTCAAAGGCAAGGTACCTGGGCGGCACACCATCGCCCCCTCCCCATGTGGCGAAAGATTCCCCAGGCAAGCAAGCCCAGGAATCCAAACCAAGGGAGGAGGAGAAGTTCAAGCGAGTCGTGGGGAGCCCGCGTACACTTCCTATCGTACGTCCCCAAGGGAGAACCACAAAGGACACACGGGAAGCGCATATGTGCGCTCTCCGTGTGATCTCTGCGCCCCTCCTGTGCGCTCTCCATATGATCTCCGAGGCTCATCCCCTCAGGGTGAGCCACTCTTCAGCGGCTCCTTCATCACCCCAACTATCCGGAGGAGAAAGGCTTATGAAAGGAAAGCTCGACCCTTCCACTCGCAACGCCAGAGAGATGAGCATTGTGGAAACTCCAATAGGGAAGGAAACTTTGAGGATGGCCTAACACGACCCCTCTTCCCCCCTTTTTATAGGCAGAAATGAACCGGGAGCAGCTATCAAGGCCGGAAGCCCCGAGATTCAAAACACCTAACCCATGCCACCACATGGCCTCCCAGGATGAAAGCAGCCGCCAAGCCCATCGCCTAAACCATGACGCACGCAAAGATTTTCTTTGATCCCGAATCATGGCGCCTGCCGATCCTAAGGAAACTGACAGATCCAGGGGATCGTCCTACGAGAACGACATCCTCCAATGGCGGGCAAACGCTTGCATCACACGTCGAAACAACCCGCGTGGGAGAAGACCAGCACAATAAAGGCCTCCCTAAGGCTCTAGAGTAGCTTTTTACTGGCGTCAAAGCCGTATCATCCATTTGGCAAAAAAAATCGACTTGCCTGAGAAGAGACAGAACACTGACAAAGCAATTAAGGGTGCGGACGCCGTGCGTTCCTCGGTAGTGAACCCCCAGTCTGGTTGCGCGTGAGGCCTAGGCATCACCTAACCCCCCTTTTGTGGGGCCAGAGCTATTCCTATACTTCAAAAACCAATTGAAATATCTCCCCCAGCCGAGCTACTTTGTCCTTCGGCTCTAGCCGAGTTACTTTATCCTTCAGCCCCGAAAGGGCTATCTCGTTCTTCGAATTTTGTCGAACCACCGTGTCATTCGGCCTAAGCCAAGTTAAATCGTCTCACCCCGGGCTGCGTTGGCATCTGACCTTTTTGTCGAGATAGCCCCCACGCATTGGCCTTTACCAGGATATTCCACCAAAACTCGAGACAAGGAACCATTCAGGGAAAACAAACAAATGAAAAATGGCCAATCTATTTATTGATTTCCGGTCAAACTACAAAACAAGAGAAAGGAAAAAACACATATGGCCCCCAAAAGGGTCAAGACTTGGGATCAGCCCCAGCATCTCCTGCGGCCGCACCAGCAGGAGCGTTACTTGGCTCTCC
>UESW01004089.1:1177659-1216511 GCA_900491605.1 Calamus simplicifolius | reverse complement strand
TGGCGAACAACTCCCTAGCTCTTGCGCGGCGACACCCAAAAGGCAGAAACCTACGACATCCCAGTACTCGCGAACGGACACCAAGATTTTAGCGCGATGACACCCCAGCTCTTGGCTAACGACTCCCTAGCTCTTGCGCGGCGACACCCGAAAGGCGAAACCTACGACATCCCAGTACTCGCGAACGGACACCGAAGATTTTAGCGCGACGACACCCCAGCTCTTGGCTAACGACTCCCTAGCTCTTGCGCGGCGACACCCGAAAGGCGGAAACCTACGACATCCCAGTACTCATGAACGACACCAAAGATTTTAGCGCGACGACACCCCAGCTCCTGGCTAGCGACTCCCTAGCTCTTGCACGGCGACACCCGAAAGGCGAAACCTACGACATCCCAGTACTCGCGAACGGACACCGAAGATTTTAGCGCAACGACACCCCAGCTCTGGCTAGCGACTCCCTAGCTCTTGCGCGGCGACACCCGAAAGGCGGAAACCTACGACATCCCAGTACTCGAACGGACACCGAAGATTTTAGCGCGACGACACCCCAGCTCTTGGCTAACGACTCCCTAGCTCTTGCGGCGACACCCGAAAGGCGGAAACCTATGACATCCCAGTACTCGCGAACGGACACGAAGATTTTAGCGCGACGACACCCCAGCTCTGGCTAACGACTCCCTAGCTCTTGCGCGGCGACACCCGAAAGGCGGAAACCTATGACATCCCAGTACTCGAACGGACACCAAAGATTTTAGCGCGACGACACCCCAGCTCTGGCTAACGACTCCCTAGCTCTTGCGCGGCGACACCCGAAAGGTGGAAACCTACGACATCCCAGTACTCGCGAACGGACACTGAAGATTTAGTGCGACGACACCCCAGCTCTTGGCTAACGACTCCCTAGCTCTTGCGCGGCGACACCCGAAAGGAGGAAACCTACGACATCCCAGTACTCGCGAATGGACACCGAAGATTTTAGCGCGACGACACCCCAGCTCTTGGCTAACGACTCCCTAGCTCTTGCGCGGTGACACCCGAAAGGCGAAACCTACGACATCCCAGTACTCGAACGGACACCGAAGATTTTAGCGCGACGATACCCCAGCTCTTGGCTAACGACTCCCTAGCTCTTGCGCGGTGACACCCGAAAGGCGAAAACCTACGACATCCCAGTACTCGCGAACGGACACCGAAGATTTTAGCACGACACCCCAGCTCTTGGCTAACGACTCCCTAGCTCTTGCGCGCGACACCCGAAAGGCGAAAACCTACGACATCCCAGTACTCGCGAACGGACACCGAAGATTTTAGCGCGACGACACCCCAGCTCTTGGCTAACGACTCCCTAGCTCTTACGCGGCGACACCCGAAAGGCGGAAACCTACGACATCAGTACTCGCGAACGGACACCGAAGATTTTAGCGCGACGACACCCCAGCTCCTGGCTAGCGACTCCCTAGCTCTTGCGCGGCGACACCCGAAAGGCGAAAACCTACACATCCCAGTACTCGCGAACGACACTGAAGATTTTAGTGCGACGATACCCCAGCTCTTGGCTAACGACTCCTAGCTCTTGCACGGCGACACCCGAAAGACGAAAACCTACGAAGGCAAACTTATGAATACATCGAGGACACCCTGCTCGCAATATAAAATTTATGCATTTGCATTAAATATTAATCATGTTAATATGAATAAATTACATTCAATTTTCATTCAAAGAAGAATAAAAAAATTAAGAACATTTTTCGACAATGTCGCTAATCTTTTTGTTCAGGCCCTCTCTCAATATCGTCGCAGCTAAGTGTCGCCGGTAATCTCTGACTTCCTCATCCGTGAAATCCATCTTCATATCAGGATTGTCCCATCGAGCAAGACATTCCATGTATCTCAGACAGTATAGGCCGCAATCCAGCGATCCGGTCGGTTGGCTTGGGCAATCCGAAATATCTTCCATCGGCCAAGTCATCGCTTCCTTCTTATCGTAGTAGATATGGAATATGTGGCCTAGAATTGTATGCCATTTCCTTGCATTGGCCTTGTACTTGGGGTTGCGTTTCATTGAATTCAGGTGCATGAACACCTTTCTTTCCATGTCGACAGCAACCAAATGCCAGTGCGAGTTATCAGAGTTTATTATGGTGAAAAGAAACCAGAATTGGGCCTTATCTTCATCGATACATTGCCAAATATCGCGGCCCCTGATGTTCCAGCAAGTTCATGAGCAGGTGATGAGGAAGTCAGACACAGAGCGGATACGAAAACTGATGCAAATATGCACTTATGGTATCGGTCCGGATGCTCTGTCCAGTTGCGCATCAGAAACTCCTGGCCGGAATCAATTATCTGCCAATGCAATGTAAACCGATTAATATAATTCTAAAATCAACAACTAGAATAGGTTTCTTGATATACTTACATCATCTATTATCATTTCATTGTTAATGAGATCTTGAAGATTTTTTCTTGTTACAATGCCAGAAAACATATTGGTGTAGACGATCTCGTCGGTTAGTCGTTCGCTCAAAAAATTTTGAATAATAATTTGGTCATCTTCGACCGTTGTGTTGGGCTTTGACGTGCCCACTGTCTTCGCCGACTTTTTAGGGCGGTTGTCTCATAACATTCTCCGACGACCGTGGATGCCTTACGCTTCCTCGGCTCTTTTTTAACCCTCCTAACAAGCGAAGGCACTCCAATGATTTCTATGTCCATATTATCACCCTTTGGCGCAGGGGTGCCAAGTTTATTATCGGATATGGACTCATCTTTATTTTCATTCCCATGCTCTGTTTTAACATCCAATAAATCCCCCTCCAATCTCTTCTCCTCTGCTTTTGTATTCCCGTCTCAATTGGACACTCGGATGAATGGTCCTCCTCCATCTTCTTATCCTCACTATTTCCATTACCAGGCTCGCGGAGGACCAACTCCAGGGAATGCACCTTCTCTGTTTTCTCGTCTCCCTTGTCCTCATTTATTGCATTACTTTCCTTTCTGAGTAGTGAACTAAGGAGGCTCTCAGCAATGGATAGCCTATGCCTGACATCATCGAGTTGATCCTTAACGCACTCCAATTCAGTCCTCAACTCGGCACATCCTGCGCAGCTATCCGTTGGTTGAGGGGCGCAGGTATCTGTTGGTTGGGGGGATGCTACATTCTGCTGAGTGAGAAGCCAGCGCTCTTCTGACAATGGTACAGTAGCTCCCTCCATCTGCAACTCAAGATGATAACAAATTAATATTAAGTGAACATATTGACACATTAAGTTGAAAAATTATGGTCAGAGCAATGGAGCAATGTACTAGCTTACCAAGTCGTGAGGCTGCAAGTCGGCAACCCGAACCGATTGGATCTTCATTTGGTGGTCATACCACTTCAACAGCAGGGCAGTTTATCAGGGTATGCTGGTTCTCGCATTGATGTACTCGAGGAACCACGCCTGAACATGATATTTTTTGGATATTAAATAATGTAATATTACAAAAAAATTATACTAAGAACACTACTTATGCGTCTCAATAATCCTTACCACCAGTGCTGCCGAGCATCCGAACAGGGTAGGCTGCCTCCTAACTTTTTTTGCATTCTTTGAGTGCACCGGCTCCTCGGAACGCAAGCAAGCAGCTATTTCTAGGAGAGCCAGAACAATCAACTCCTTCAGTGCCGAAGCCCAGTCGATGCTATCCAGTTGACTTAAGTCATCCAAGTGCTGGATGAGATACCGTGGACATCTCTGATTAACTTTGGAGCCAAAAACATGGCCAACATGTATGCGATCCAAAGTCGGATGGTGTCCTCGACATCCTTCTGTACCTTAGATGATCGGAGTTGAAATATTAACTTCTCCAAACCTTCTTGGTGAAGATCTAAACCCTGGCCAAACCGTCTGAACAACCTTCCGTTGAACATTTGGCTAGACGTGTTGATCTTCTTCCCATGAGCTGGAAGTCCCAGAATGAGTGCGACTTCGTCGGCACTGAATAGAACTGGCTTTCCGTAGAAAATGAACTTGTCGCCTCCATTGTGACATCTTATGATGTCTGCTAGCAGTCGTCCATCGACTGTGAACGTATGCATGTCGACGAAGGCATAAAATGGGGTCCTTCGAATAAGTTTTGTATGCGTCTAGTGAACCCCATCTTTCAAACCTTCTGAACGTATACGGCCGGCCTGCAACTATTCTTAAACAGCTGGGAAGCCTTCACTGGGGGCACTGAAACAATTTTCATGTCAACTAAACAGGGGTAAGACATAAGACATACTTGTCATGAAATTTTAAGAGAGGATGTCATAATATTTTAACATAGTGATAAACATACCTGAAGGAGCCGCATCCTCATTCGAACGAAGAACCATGTCCTTGCATTGTTCCGCCATTTTCTCCATCTACTTCTTCTTTGTTCGTGGTCTTCGTCCACAAATGAAAGCACTCATCTCCATGAATGAAGTATACGGAAGAATGAACTATGGAAGAAATTTAGGAGACCAGTGGCTTCTTGAGCAAGAGACGAAGGATGGCTTCTCGAGCAAAAGGATGGCTTCTCGAGCAAAAGACGAATGACCTCTAGGGTTTATGCCGACCTCAGAGAAATACGAAAGGATACTAGGATCACCACGATCACATCACACTGACCCGCAAACCCATAGGAACTGCCCATGTTTTGCAACTTTTCTCGAAAAGATGGCATGGCTGAGTTACTAGGGTGTCGTCGAATTAGTACTAGGGTGACGTCAAAATTCCCGCCTTGTTCAAGCATGGGTGTCGTCGCCTTAAAGCTAGGGTGTCGTGAGATTTTAATTGGGTTGTCACGAAGGATTTACGGCTGAATTCGAACTAGGATGTCGCGGGGATTCTCTATGTGGTCAGTTTTAAGTAAGGGTGTCGTCGCCTTAACGCTAGGGTGTCGTGAGATTTCAACTGGGGTGTCACGAAGGATTTACGGCCGAATTCGAACTAGGGTGTCGCGGGGATTCTCTATGTGGTCAATTTTAAGTAAGGGTGTCGTCGCCTTAAAGCTAGGGTGTGGTGAGATTTCAACTGGGGTGTCGTGAAGGATTTATGGCGAATTGGAACTAGGGTGTCGCAGGGACTCTCTATGTGGTCAGTTTTAAGTAAGGGTGTCGTTTCCTTAAAGCTAGGGTGTCGTTATATTTCAATTGGGTGTCACGAAGGATTTTCAGTCGAACTCGAACTAGGGTGTCGCTGGGATTCTCTCTATGGTCAGTTTTAAGCATGGGTGTCGTCTCGTTAGAGTTAGGGTATCGTGAGATTACATATGGGGTGTCGCAAAGGATTTTCGGCCGAATTCAAACTAGGGTGTCGCGGGATTCTCTCCGTGGTCAGTTTTAAGCATGGGTGTCATCTCTTTAAAGCTAGGTATCGTGAGATTTCAACTGGGGTGTCACAAAGGATTCCCGACCGAATTCCATAGGGGTGTCACGGGGATTCTCTCCGTAGTCATTTGTAAGCACCGGTGTCGTCGCCCTAAAGCTAGGGTATCGTGAGATTTCAACTGGAGTGTCGCGAATGATTTTCGGCCAAATTCACAGGGGTGTCGCTGGGATTCTCTCCGTGGTCATTTGTAAGCACAGGTGTCATCGCCCTAAAGCTAGGGTGTCGTGAGATTTCAACTGGGGTGTTGCGAATGATTTTCGGCCGAATTCCACAGGGGTATCGCGGGATTCTCTCCGTGGTCATTTGTAAGCACGGGTGTCGTCGCCCTAAGGCTAGGGTGTCGTGAGATTTCAACTGGGGTGTCGCAAATGATTTTCAGCGGAATTCCGTAGGGGTTTCGCGAGGATTCTCTCCGTGATCATTTGTAAGCACGGGTGTCGTCGCCCTAAAGCTAGGGTGTCGTGAGATTTCAACTGGGGTGTCGCGAATGATTTTTGGCCGAATTCCACAGTGGTGTCACTGGGATTCTCTCCATGGTCATTTGTAAGAATGGGTGTCGTCGCCCTAAAGCTAGGGTGTCGTCGCCCTAAAGCTAGGGGTGTCGCAGGGATTCTCTCAGTGGTCAGTTTTAAGCATGGGTATCGCATCATTGGTACTAGGGTGTCGCAGTATTTGGCTTCCCCATACTTTCTTCATTGATGGTTTCTGTTCACGAGGGGGGCGAGGTACTCCTGGGGTGTTTGCTGCCATTCGCTCTTATCTTGTTGAAACCCACGACACCCTAGTTCAAATCCCACGACACCCATGCTCAAAACCCATGACACCCTAATAAAATCCCACGACACCCGTGCTCAAAGCACACGACACCCATGCTCAAAACCAACGACACCCTAGTTCAAAACCCACGACACCCTAGTTCAAAACGTTAAGACAAGCAGCATTAGTTCAAAACCCACGACACCCTTGCGGAAAAAACCACTACACCCTAGTTGGAAACTCGCCACGACACCATAGTTCAAAACGTTAAGACAAAGCATTAGTTGAAAACCCACGACACCCTAGTAGAAAACCCTATCGTCAAGATCATAAACCACAACAACCTCATAACGAAAGAATGTTTTGTGCTGTGGATGATATTTCCTCCAGAAGTTTTTGTACAAAGACTCCAGTAGCCAGGTTTTCCAGCCTCGAAGCTGAAATATTTTCTTTCGATCAGACTCTCAGAGCGAGGGCGATGGTTCGTGCTCAACTGATTCTGGTGATGCATCCGAAATCTAGAGCGAGGGGGAAGAAAGGGGAAGAAAGAGAGTTCTTCTTGCACAGATGAAATCCAACGTAAAATGGCGCTAGGATGGAGGGAAAGGGCATTTTCGTCCGCACGCTAATTTTAAAAAAAAGCGAACTGCTTTAAATGCCCGTCACGTTCAGAACGTTACATCGTAGCAGGGCCATACCGCCTGGCACCGTCATCCACGTAGGCTCCACATGGACCAATCAGAAGAGGCGGTGCAGTCCACGTAGGCCTTGCTGCACTGGGGGCGGTGTACAAAGACTTTTTCGTAGCTAGAGCTAGTATCGTCACCATGTATGACTAGAAATATGATTTTTTTTTTTAATGTGTTCTTCAGCCAGCACATTGATGTTAAGATGTTTCCGCATGAAAATCCCTATACTTTGCCATATCTTCCATCCTAAGCCTTTAATTTACAACCCCCTCAACCATTCTAAACTTTAAAAACCCACAATTTTCTCCCATGTAAACAAAACAGTTAGATGCCACGTCAGATAACTTACATTTACTTTTTCTTTTTTACCTTTTTGTTTCTGTTAAATATATCATACTAGAAGTCAATCAAATTAAGCAATTTAAAACCCATGCCAATTGCACCTCACCTCCTATCTCATGCCTAATTATGCAATTCTTTTCTGCATAAGTTTATTGCCAACTAGAGCTCATAGAGATTTTCAACACATTCACTACAGGGGATTCCATAGCCATTAGGCCAGTGACACAGAGAATTACTTGCTAAGCAATAGATCATCATATGCTTTTAACAAGAGAAGCTTCAAAGATGCAAATTTTACCTGGTATCTTCTCGCGAAGGATAGGGGATTGCTGGAAGACATCAGCTTTCGTCTTCAGATTACTTAAGCAGAGCAGGTCATACATCACCTCGCACCCAAAATCTGGTGGGATACCGAAAGATCCCACAAAAAGAACCAGGCCCAGAGCATCCACAATGCTCGCGGACTTGACGCCACCTTCTTCTTCAAGCCTGCTCCTCCAGGCGAGGGCGGCCACCCTGGCGTCCTGTTTGACAGAGGAATCGGCCTCCGAGGGTAACCCGGCGAGGACGTAAAACTCCAGAATGAGAATGGAGGCACGGCGGCTGTCGATCACAGTGCGATGGTTCTCGTACGCCTTGCTGCCCTGAAGGTAGATGGAGTCGAAGACGAGCTTGGCCGGGTTTGGGGCGCGCCGGAGGGCGGCGGGGACTTCTCTGCGGAGCCAATCGAGGTCGGAGAGGCGGCTGGCGACGAGCTTGCGGAGGAAGCGGCTGCCCATTGTCTGGCATATGGAGTGGAGCTCCGCTCGGAGATCATCCAACGAGGGCTTTTCTTGGCCCGACTTCGCTTCTTCTTTCACTGCCGCAGCCGCCACCTTCTCCTCGTCGTCGTTGGCTTTATCCAACGGCGTTGGGGTTTGCATGGCGCCAGGCTCCTTGAAGTGGGCATCGATGGAGGCGCCGATGCGATCGAGGAAGCGCATGAGGCCGTCCCATTGGCGGGCGAATTCAGAGAAAGCGTCTCTGAGATCAAGAATACTGTTGATTGATGGAATGTCTTTGAGATCAAGAATACTGTTGATCGATGGAATTGGGGAGGGTAAAGAAGCCTACCTTTTCTCGACCTGGTTTTCTTGTTCTCTCTCCACAGCTTTCTCATCTTCTTCCTCTACTTCTTGGACTTCTTCTTCTTCTTCGACTTCTTCTTCCTCTTCTATGACTTCTTTCTCCTCCTCCTCCCATTCCATGAATTCATCGTCTACTTCTTCCTCTTCTTCTTCATCTATGAAAACCTCTTCTACTTCTTCCTCTTCTTCTTCATCGACGGCGCTGGGCAACGGATTTGGCGCGACATGTAGGGGGACCGATCAAGATTCTGGCAAGAAAGCCTTATCGCTATGCTCGGAACTCACAATGCTAGCAAGATTCTGGGACGGAGAGGCAGGCGGATTATTGGTCCGGTTGGGAACGCGATACGATTAATAATAATTTTGAATCAAAATCAACGGCTCAAAATATTTTTGTTTACCATAAATATATTTTTATAATATAACGGTTGGAAATAGGAATGGGAAATATTTTTGTTTACCATAAATATATTTTTATAATATAACGGTTGGAAATAGGAATGGGCGCTGGGCCGTGCCGTGCCAGGCACAGCCCAGGCCCATCGTGCCAAAAAATTATCGTGCCGTGCTTGGCACGGTCCATAACAAATGGAACATGCCAGGCACGGCATAGAACAAAATTCAACTTCGGCACGGCCCGTGACCTATCAAGAAATGGGTCACGGGCCGTGCCTGGCATGGCCCATGCCAAAACGGCCCTTCTGGGCCGTTTTGTGGGTCGTGCCATGTGTGGGTCGTGCCATGGCACGACCCAGCAGGGCCGTGCCAGAATGGCCCTTCTAGGCCATTTTTGGGTCGTGCCATGGCACAAGCCAGCTGATCCAAGCCATAATCCCGATCGGCGATGATGTATTCGACAATTGCGAGCTGATCGGGACGATCCAATGGTTGCGATTGATCCATGCCATGATCCCGATCGGCAATGATCGATCCGACGGTTGTAATCCATCTGATCGGCGATGATTCGATGGTTGCGATCGATCCAAGCCATGATCCCGATCAAGGATGATCGATCCGATAGTTATGATCCATCCGATCGGTGATGATTCGATGGTTGCAATCGATCCAAGCCATGATCCCGATCGATGATGATCGATTGGACCGTTGCGATCAATCTGATCAAAGATGATCCGACAGTTGCAATTGATCCAAGCCATGATCCCGATCAGGGATGATCGATCCGACGATTGCGATCTATCCCATCGGCAATGATCTAACGGTTGCGATCGATCCAAGCTATGATCACGATCGATGATGATCGATCGAAGACGATCCGACGGTTGCGATCGATCCAAGCCATGAACTCGATCAGCGATGATCGATCCGACAATTGCGATCGATCCGATCAAAGACGATTCGATGGTTGCGATCGATCCAAGCCATGATCCTGATAGGCGATGATCGATCCGACGGTTGCGATCCATCCGATCGGAGACGATCTGATGGTTGCGATCAATCCAAGCCATGATCCTGATCGACGATTATCGATCCGACCATTGCGATCAATCCGATCGGAGACGATCTGACGGTTGCGATCGATCCAAGCCATAATCCCGATCGGCAATGATCGATCCGACGATTGCGATCGATCCAAGCCATGATCCCGATTGGTGATGATCGATCGGATCATTGTAATCGATCCGATCGGAGATGATCCGACAGTTGCGATCGATCCAAGCCATAATCCCGATCGGGGATGATCGATCCGATGGTTGTGATCTATCCCATCGACGATAATCCGATGGTTGCGATCGATCCAAGCTATGATCTAATCGGCGATGATCGATCGGACCATTGCGATCAATCCGATCGGAGATGATTCGACGGTTGCGCTCAATCCAAGCCATGATCCCGATCAGCGATGATCGATCCGACGGTTGTGATCCATCCGATCGGAGACGATCCGATGGTTGCGATCGATCCAAGCCATGATCCCGATCGGCGATGATCGATCCGACGGTTGCGATCGATCCGATTGGAGACGATCCAATGGTTGCGATCGATCCATGCCATGATCCCGATCGGCGATGATCGATCTGACGGTTGCGATCCATCCGATCGAGACGATCCGATGGTTGCGATCGATCCAAGCCATGATCCCGATCGACGATTATCGATATGACCGTTGCGATCAATCCGATCGAAGATGATTCGACGGTTGCGATCTTTCTATTTTTTCTCCTTACTTATTGTATTATGTTCTGGAGGTCAGGTCTAGCCCGCCTCCCTTCTGTACCATTTTGATTTTAAATTAATAAACTGGTAGGGGTCTATGCCAAACATCCCACCATTAAGGTGGCTTTATATTAATAAAATTTCTTTATTCCTTATAATTTTTTAATTTATCAAAAAAAATATTTTTTTACAAATTTTTTTTATTTGAGCAGTGCACGGGCTAGGCCCCAGGTAGGCCGTGCCTGGCACGGCAATGATCGATCCGACGGTTGCGATCGATCCAAGCCATGATCGCAATTGGTGATGATCGATCGGACCGTTGCGATCGATCTGATCGGAGATGATCCGACGGTTGCAATCGATCCAAGCCATGATCGCGATCGGGGATGATCAATCCGACGGTTGCGATCTATCCCATCGGCGATGATCCAACGGTTGCGATTGATCCAAGCTATAATCCCAATCGGCGATGATCGATCGGACCGTTGCGATCAATCCGATCGAAGATAATCCGATGGTTGCGATCAATCCAAGCCATGATCCCGATCGGCGATGATCGATCCAACGGTTGCGAGCCATCCGATCGAAGATGATCCGATGGTTGCGATCGATCCAAGCCATGATCCGATCGGCGATGATCGATCTGATGATTGCGATCGATCTGATCAGAGACAATCTGATGGTTGCGATCGATCCATGCCATGATCCTGATCGGCAATGATCAATCTGACGGTTGCGATCCATCCGATCAGAGACGATCCAACGGTTGCGATTGATCCAAGCCATGATCCTGATTGACGATGATCGATCCGATGGTTGCGATCCATCCGATCGGAGACGATCCGATGGTTGCGATCGATCCAAGCCATGATCTTGATCGGTAATTATTGATCCGACCGTTGCGATCAATCCGATCAGAGATGATCCGACGGTTGCGATCTTTCTATTTTTTTCTCTTTACTTATTGTATTATGTTCTCGAGGTCAGGCCTAGCCCCCTCCCTTCTGTACCATTTTGATTTTAAATTAATAAACTGGTAGGGGTCTATGCCAAACCCCCCACCATTAAGGTGGCTTTATATTAATAAAATTTCTTTATTCCTAATAATTTTTTAATTTATCAAAAAAAAAAATTTTTTTTATAAATTTTTTTTATTTGAGTCGTGCACGGGCTAGGCCCCAGGTGGGCCGTGCTTGGCACGGCCATGCCAAGCACGGCCTACCTAGGCCGGCATGGCTCAGGCCCACCTTGGTCGTGCCAGGCACGAGCCAGGTGGGCCGTGCTGGCATGGCACGGCGGCCGACCCAGGCCCATCATGGGCCATGCCGTGCTGGGCCAACAAAAAAAATTTTCTTGGCTCGGCACGGCCCATCTAGGCCTGGGCTGTGCCGTGCCATGGGCGACACGGCCCAATGCCTACCTCTAGTTGGAAACGCGATACATTTTTTTTATAGAAAACGGAGTGCAAATAAAAAATGATTTTGAACTAAAATCTACTGTTCAAAATATTTTTATTTATTATAAATATATTTTCATAATAATATTTTATATTATATATATATATATATTAAAAAGCTCTTGGAAATGCGATACGTTTTCTTATAGAAAGTGGAGTCCAAAATAAAGAATAATTTTGGATCAAAATCTATGATTCAAAATATTTTTATTTATTATAAATATATTTTAATAATAATTATTATTATTGATTATATATTAATTTTGATGAATAATAAAAATTATATGAATATATTTCTTATGTTACTAATGATTTTGATTAAGTGTTTCAGATATTTAAGTCATCAAAATTTTAATATTATGTTTGAAAATTAAAGAATAAAAAATTTAAGTATTAAAAATGCTTCTAAATTCTTTTTTACTTAAAATTTTTTTGACTTTTTATCCACTAATAGCCACATTCAGAAAAAGATAAAATATAACTGAGCTACTTTTGTGCCTCAGCAGGACCGAACTACTACAGTGCTTCGGTAGAACCGAGCTACTGTGAGCTTCGGCAGGACTGAGCTACCACGATGCCTAGGCAGGATAGAGCTACCTTTGTACCTCGGTAGGACCGAGCTATCCCCATACTTCGGCAGGATCGATGAACCTTTTTCGGCTCAAGCACCCTCATCGCCTCGCGCTACGTCAAGGATTTCAGAGGATGAATCGTTCCAATCACACGAATCTCAGAACAATCTTCCTAAAATGGAAACAAGGAGCCCTAATGAGGCTATCAGCTGACGGTATTCTAATCGCATCGGCTCCCCACATCCCCAAAACAGAAGTAGAAAATAAATATGGCCTAATGCTCATGAATAATTGAATCTTGAAGGGCATCTATCAGCCCATCTAACCGTAGATCCCTATAACTAACAGGATTCGAATCAATCCGACCACCGTTGATGCCCGTAACTGACCAGATTCGAATCATATCGGCTCTCAATTTCCTAAAATATGCCTGAGAACTCAGGTAACAACCTACCATCATCCCAGCAGTTTATAAATGCCCTGTCTCAGGACCTCCCCCCTAGGTATGCCTGACTCAAGCTTAAAAAAGAAAACTCTAGCGGAGGTCATCACTCTCAGGAGGTCATCTTTAAGAGATCCTTCTGTTGACCCAATTGATGATTTTGATGATTAAAAAAACTAATTGAGTATAACATTTGTTGTTACTAATGATTTTGATTAAGTCTTTCAGTTTATAAGCCTAATTCATGATCAAAATCAAGAAGGAAAATCAAGTTCTGGTTGAATCTAATGTCAAGGTAAGACTGCAGACATTAGAGTCGACACATGGAATCGCAGAGCCGACTCGCAAAATGGCACGGACTTAGAGTCGACTCCGGGACTGTAAGAGCCGACTCTATCAGAAAAACAGAACGTTGGATTTTCAGGTCACGACTTAGAGTCGACTCCCGGACTGCTAGAGTGGACTCCAGAAGAATTTTGTGTCGACCCCAGAAAAGTCAGAGACGACTCCAGATCGAGCGGATTAAATTATTTCGAGTTAGAGCCGACTCCAGAAAAGCCAGAGCTGACTCCAGAATGTCAGACACGGCTCCAGAACTCAGAACGACTCTAAACTTTAACTTTATCAATTTTAATCCCAACGGCTATTGTTATTTATGGATCTAATCCTTTTTCACTTGCTTCTAACGGATAGTTTTGCACTATTTATGGATTAATCGAATCTATAAGAAGAGGGGTGATTGCATCCCAAAAAAGAGAGAAGAAAAATCAAGAAAGAGGCAAAAAGAAAAGAATAGAGAAAATCCTTGAGATCTATCAGAAAAGAAAAGAGGGAAAACCTGTAAGGAAAGATCATACTCATCCCCAAGAGAAAGAGATTCCAAGCCTTTGCTGTTCTACTTAGAAGAAATCTCAAAAGAAGGGAGAAGCCCTAGTTTTTCAATCTTCTGAACCTCAAGAGCATATCCAAAGGAAGATCCATTCAAAGAAAGAGAAGGAAGAAGCCACCAAGATCTTCGAATCAGGCTTTGGTTCCTAATCTCTATTTATTGTTTCATTATTGTATATTTGCTCATTGAAGGAGCAGTTTGCTTTTGTAAACTCATTACATTATTTGCTGGGTCAATCTGGTGATTGATTCAGTTGAGGCAGTTAGCCTTGTGCAAGCATTTGCTTGTGGTTTTAGGTTTTGTGCTGGTGAGCCTTGAAAACCAGCTGGGTTCGTTGTGCGCCCGGAAAAATAACAAGTTTGAGTTGTGAGCTTGCAAAACAACTCTGCTGTAATCAGTTTGATTATAGTGTGGACCCAAGATGTACTTGGGAGTGGACGTAGGTGTAGGTACACCGAACCACTATAAAATCTATTGTGTTTGCCGTGCTTGTCTCTTTATCTTCAACTCTTCACTTATAGTTGCTTAGTTCTAAATCTGTGAATCTAAGTTTTTATTTCCGCTTGGGGGTTATATATTCAAAAGAGTTTAATTTTTGAAAAACCCAATTCACCCCCCCTCTTGGGTTGCTATCTGGACCAACAATTGGTATCAGAGCTAGTGCTCATTTGATTTGATCTAACGATCAAGAGTCAAAGATCCACATGGCAACTCAAGCTGTTCGTCTTTTTCCGAAGGTAAATCTACTAATAGACCACCTTTATTTAATGGTTCTAACTATGGTTATTGGAAAGCTAGAATGAAAATATTCATTCAAGCACTTGACTATGATCTATGGAGTATTATAGTCAATGGACCACACACACCCACTGCTAGAGTTAATGGCATGGAGATTCCTAAACCGGAAACGGAATGGGATGAACATGATAGAAAATTGGCACAACTCAATGCCAAAGCTATGAATGTCTTATACTGTTCATTAGATGCAAATGAATTCAATCGCATATCTATTTGCATTTCTGCTAAGGAAATCTGGGATAGACTTGAAGTTACCCATGAGGGAACAAATCAAGTCAAGGAATCCAAGATTAACATGCTAGTTCATAAATATGAATTGTTTAAAATGGATGCATGTGAATCTATTGCTGATATGTTTACAAGATTTACTGACATAGTTAATGGTTTAAAAAGTCTTGGTAAATCTTATAATAATTCTGATCTTGTGAGAAAGGTCTTGCGTTCCTTGCCTAGGACTTGGGAAGCTAAGGTGACGGCAATACAAGAAGCAAAGGATCTAAGTACACTACCCCTAGAAGAACTGTTGGGATCCTTGATGACTCATGAGCTTCAAATCAAACAACATGTGATGAAGATGAGTCAAAGAAGAAAAGAAATATGGCTCTTAAGATTTCTGAATATATGGAAGAGCCTCATGAATCTGAGGATGAAAGTGATGATGAGGACATGGCACTCATCACAAGAAAATTTAAAAGATTCATGAAGAAGAAGAAGTTTGAAAAGAAAAAGCCCTTTGCAAGAAAAGATGAGGACAAGGGCAAAGATAAGGAAGTTATTTGTTTTGAATGCAAGAAGCAGGGTCACTTTAAATCTGAATGCCCTCAACTAAAGAAAGGCACCCGGAGGTTCAAAAAGAAGGCAATGATGGCCACATGGAGCGATTCGGAAAGTACAAGTTCCGAAGAAGAAGAAAAGAGTGAAATGGCCAATCTATGCTTCATGGCGGACAACGATGAGGTAAGTCCGAGTTTTCTTGATGACTTCACTTTTGATGAATTACATAGTGCTTTTTATGAGTTAATGGATGATTTTGCAAACCTAAGTTCAAAGAACAAAGATTTGAAAACTCAAATGCAAAAACTATCATTAGAAAATGAAAAGCATGTTATTGATAAAGAACTTTTAATAAAAGAAAAAGAAAGTTTAAAAATGAAGTTGATAGACTTAAGCCCATAGTTGATAAATTTACACTAAGCTCTATCAAACTTAATATGATTTTGGAAAATCAAAAGGCTATTTTTGATAAAGCTGGATTAGGATATAATCCACTTAAAAAGCAAAAATCATTGAAAAATATTTTTGTACATGCTGAAAAATCATTAAACATTACTTGTTTTAAATGTGGAGACAAAGGACATAAATCACATATGTGTAAATCTTCACATAGAAAGAAAAAGATGATTTGGGTTCCCAAAGGAACAATTTTTAATGCTTCTAACCATGAAGGACCCAAGAAGGCTTGGGTACCTAAAATTAAGATATAAATATTTTGCAGGAGTGTCTTGCAGCCATCAGACTGAAAAGAAAATGGTACTTGGACAGTGGTTGCTCAAGACACATGACGGGTGACAAAGATCAATTCATCACCCTTGAATCAAAAAGAGGTGGAGTAGTTACTTTTGGTGATAATGGTCAAGGCCATATCATGGGCATTGGTAAGATTCAAATTACTCCATCTACTCATATCGATAATGTTTTATACGTTGATGGACTTAAACATAATCTAATAAGTATTAGCCAACTGTGTGACAAAGGTTTCAAAGTCTCCTTTGAAGCTTCTGTTTGCACTGTTACTAATCCCATTGATAATAGCATTATTCTTGTTGGTAAACGCTATGGCAATGTGTACTTAATTGATTTGAGTAATTTATCTCCAAGTAATCATTGCTTAGTTGCTGATAATGCTAGAATGAATGAGATTGGTTGGCTTTGGCATCGTAGATTAGGTCATGCAAGCACACACCTAATTTCAAATTATTAAAAATGGATTTAGTTAAAGGTATTCCTAGTCTAAATTTTGAAAATAATCGAATATGTGATGCATGTCAATTTGGTAAACAAACAAGAACTTCTTTCAAATCTAAGAATGTTGTTTCAACTACTAGGCCACTAGAGCTACTACACATGGACCTTTTTGGACCTACTAGAACCACAAGTCTAGGAGGAAAGAAATATGGTCTAGTGATAGTAGATGATTACTCTAGATTCACTTGGGTAATGTTTTTGGCTCACAAAGATGAGACTTTCTCAATATTCATGAAATTCGTTAAGAAAGTCACAAATGAGAAAAACACTACCATAGTGTCTATTAGAAGTGATCATGGAACTGAATTTGAAAATCACTTATTTGAAAAATTCTGTTTTGAAAAAGGCATACATCATAACTTCTCTGCACCTAGAACACCACAACAAAATGGAGTTGTAGAAAGGAAGAATAGGACTTTAGAAGACATGGCCCGTACCATGCTATGTGAAAGCCAACTTCCAAAATATTTTTGGGCGGAAGCTATAAACACAGCTTGTTACATTCTAAATAGAGCCCTAATTAGACCTATCCTTAAGAAAACTCCCTATGAACTTTGGATCAATAGGAAACCAAATTTAAGTTATTTTCATGCATTTGGTTGTAGATGTTTTATTCATAACAATGGTAAGGATAATCTTGGGAAGTTTGACGCAAAGTCTGATGAAGGTATCTTCCTAGGATATTCTACATCTAGCAAAGCATATAGAGTATTTAATAAGAAAAGCTTAGTTGTAGAAGAATCCATTCATATAGTGTTTGATGAGTCTTTAGCATCAAGTTCAGATAAATTTGATGATGAGGAAGATACATCTTTGATTGAAAGAGATATTGAAAAATTAAATGTATCTTCAGATCAGGAACCTGAAGTTAAGGATGATGACTCACCTAAGGATGATGGTATTGATACTGTTCAAAATGATCAAGATCTACCTAGAGACTGGAGATATGCTTATGGTCATCCTAAGGACCTAATCATAGGTGATCCATCTCAAGGTGTAAGGACTAGATCATCAATGAGAGATATCAATAATCATCTTGCATTTGTATCTCATATAGAACCTAAGACTATAGAGGAAGCCGAAAAAGATAGTTATTGGATGTTAGCAATGCAGGAAGAATTAAACCAATTCACTAGAAATCAAGTTTGGACCCTAGTTGAAAGACCTAAAAATCACCCTATAATAGGATCTAAATGGGTATTTAGAAATAAATTAGATGAAAATGGCATAGTAATTAGAAACAAAGCTAGACTAGTTGCAAAAGGATATAATCAAGAAGAAGGTATAGATTTTGATGAAACTTTTGCACCTGTTGCTAGATTAGAAGCCATTAGGCTACTACTTGCATTTGCATGTCATATGAATTTCAACTTATTTCAAATGGATGTTAAAAGTGCATTTCTAAATGGTTTTATAAATGAGGAAGTTTATGTTGAACAACCTCCTGGTTTTGAAGATCATGAATTTCCAAACCACGTCTTCAAACTACACAAAGCACTTTATGGTTTAAAACAAGCACCTAGAGCTTGGTATGATAGATTAAGTAAATTTTTAATTGAAAATGACTTTTCTAGAGGAAATGTTGATAAAACATTGTTTTTAAAAAGAAAAGGAAAGGATTTATTAATCGTTCAAATTTATGTTGATGACATTATATTTGGTGCTACTAACAATCTTCTTTGTCAAGAATTTGCTAAGCTAATGCAGGGAGAATTCGAGATGAGCATGATGGGAGAACTAAACTTCTTCCTTGGACTTCAAATCAAACAAGAGAAAGCGGAAATTTTCATTAACCAAACAAAGTATACAAAGGAAATACTCAAGAAATTTGGTATGGAATCTGCTAAACCTCTTGGTACACCAATGAGTCCCTCATGCAAGCTGGACAAGGATGAAGTAGGTAAGAAAGTAGATCAAAAGCATTACAGAGGTATGATTGGATCACTTCTTTATCTAACTGCAAGTAGGCCAGATATCATGTTTTCTGTCTGCTTATGTGCAAGATATCAATCTAATCCTAAGGAATCACATTTACTTGCTGTTAAAAGAATCTTTAGATACTTAAATGGAACTAAAAATGTAGGATTATGGTATTCTAGAGACTCAACCTTAAAATTGATTGCTTATTCTGATTCTGACTATGCTGGTTGTAAGTTAGATAGAAAGAGTACAAGTGGGGTATGCCAACTTTTAGGAAGTAACTTAATCTCTTGGTTTAGCAAGAAGCAAAATTCGGTTGCATTATCCACTGCTGAGGCAGAGTATGTTGCAGCTGGAAGTTGCTGTGCTCAAATCCTTTGGATTAAGCGACAACTTGAAGATTATGGTATCACACTTGATAAAATACCTATTAAATGTGATAATACTAGTGCTATCAATCTAACCAAAAATCCAATTCAACATTCAAGAACTAAACACATTGAAATTAGACATCACTTTATTAGAGAACATGTAACCAACAAAGATGTTTGTCTTGAATATGTTAATACTAATGATCAATTAGCTGATATCTTTACCAAACCTTTGAGTGAGGAGAGATTTTGCTATCTTAGAGGAGAATTAGGAGTTTGTGATCCTTTAGAATAATTTTCTGAAACTCCTAAGGACAACAACTATCTAGAATTCTATAATTTCTTGAAAATCCTCAATGTTCAATAAGGAAATTTATCTAGAAAGTTGATTTATTGTTTCCCAATTGTTAAGGAACACTTATCTAGAGTTTGTTGATTAATTTGATCAGTTTCAGATCCTTGAAAATCTGATTTTTCTCTGAAACTATTGTGGAGTCGACACCTTCAGTTTGTGGAGTCGACACCTTCTTATTTTGATGTTCTGTCTGGGCAATTAGAGCCGACTCTGGCTTCTGTAGAGCCGACTCTAATTCGGGCGCTGACAGATTCTCTGGTTCGGAGCCGACACCTCGTTTTCGGGAGTCGACTCTAAGTGGAACTAGGTCAAAATAAAAAGGGCGGAGTCGACCCAAATGATTTCTATCGTCTCCTAAACTATTCTCAAGCCATTCCAAACTGATTCCAAACCCTCCAATCCCTCAAAACCCTTGATTACTCTGTCCAATCGAATCCAATGGCTCCCAAAAGGCGTGCAACCATTGGTGGTTCGACTATTCCGACGAAGCGCCGTTCAAATCGGAGGCAACCTTCGTCATCTTCTTCATCCGCCACCCAAGACGACTCTCCACCCTCACCATCTTCTCCAAAAGTCGACCAATTAGCCGGTAAGGCCATTACAACCGGAAGGAAAGTCAATTTCAACTTTTTACTTCCGAAGGCTTTGCTATTGGGCGATTATTGCAAGAAATGGGATGGGAGAAGGTCTGCTCTTTGGATATTCCTACCTACCCCGCCCTAGTAAGAGAGTTTTATAATGATTTAAGTAGAGGAGAGGGAGGATTAGTAAGTGTGGTAAGAGGAACAAAAGTAGTCATCACAGCCGAATATCTTGGAAATTTATTGGAAATGCCTACTGTTGGACTTATTGAATATCATCATGAAGATAGAGGAGGAGCTCTATCAAGGATGTTAGGAAGAGAAGTCTCTGAGTTTGAGGAAATTTTAGCAAACCAACTTAATTTAGAACTCAGACTGCTTCACAATATCTGTGGGAGGATTCTTTTTCCTAAAATCGAAAGATTTGAGTATGTCTCGGAGCGACATTTTATTAATGGACTGCATACTCACTGGTAGACCCTTAAATCTTGCTGAGATGATGATAGGCTATATGGCGGAGGCTGCTACTAAGAAAAGATCAACATTGCCATACGGTATGATTTTAACTTTAGTTTTCAAAAGCCAAGGTGTTCTTATAATGGACAATGAGCCACTAAGGAAGTTAAGACATACAGATTATTATAGTGTCTCTACTATTCATCGAATGGGCTTTAGAAAAGAGAATGGAAACTGGATTAAAAGAGGACATGAGGCCAGAGCTGAGGAGATTAGAGTTGAGGAAGTCAGAGGAGAAGACTTTTCTGGACCACCTGCTGGACCCTCAGAAGCTGGACCAAGCTCTCAACCTCCACATCAGTCAGCAATGGCATCAGAAGATTTTATGAGGAGCAAATTGGTCAGCTCAGGGCTTTACTTGCTGAGTATGACAGTGTTAGAACAAATGATATGTGTAAATTAAGAGAAGAGTTCAATCAACTAAAAGATGAGATAAATTCAAGACTCGACATGATTTCCTTCTCTCTTAGCAATTCTGTCGAATCCTTTAGTACTGATCTTCATAGTATTTTTGAAAGGATGGAAGGGATTGCTGACGGTTCTGGAAAATATCTTCATGCTACAAGTCAACTAAAGAAAGATATTGACCTTGCCGTTTCTCAGATTGAAGCATGTCTTGAAAGCTTTAAGAAAACCCAAAAAGATGATGTTATGGAGATGATCGGACATCTAAAGAAAATAGTGTACAAGCATATTTGATCCTAGGTTGTATCTTAGGATTTCTTGTTTTATTTCTTAGCATGTATATAGGACTTATGTTTTTTTATATACATGTAATAGATCTTGTTTTGGAGTACAAATGGTTGAATAAATATTACACTTTGATTACAAATTTGTCTTTGATTGAATGCCAATGAATGTCAATCTTTATTATTCGAACCAACATCCTCGCTTTGATAACATTCCTTATTTGCTTTTAAAACTCACCTTATTGTTGATAACAAAAAAGGGGGAGAGATGAGTGTGTAATGCATAAAAAGGAAAAAGAGAATTTTTATGAGTATATAATGCAAAAGACAATGAAGAGAAAGACAATGAGAATGATCTAGAAAGAATGAAAGATTTTTTAAAAAAATTCAGTCTATCTACATAGGGGGAGTTATTCAATGCAGGGGGAGCTTAATAAAATTTCTCATATAAAAGCTGAATCATTTTGATTAATGTTTTTTATTCGTTTTAAATGTTGGCATCAAATTCTCTATTACAAAGTCTCTAAGCTTTAAATTTTCAATTCAAATAAATTTCTTTAATGCATATACTCAAAGTTTTTGTCATCATCAAAAAGGGAGAGATTGTTGACCCAATTGATTTTGATTATTAACAAAACTAATTGAGTATAACATTTGTTGTTACTAATGATTTTGATTAAGTCTTTCAGTTTATAAGCCTAATTCATGATCAAAATCAAGAAGGAAAATCAAGTTCTGGTTGAATCTAATGTCAAGGTAAGACTGCAGACATTAGAGTCGACACATGGAATCGCAGAGCCGACTCCGCAAAACGGCACGGACTTAGAGTCGACTCCGGGACTGTAAGAGCCGACTCTATCAGAAACAACAGAACGTTGGATTTTCAGGCCACGACTTAGAGTCGACTCCCGGACTGCTAGAGTCGACTCCAGAAGAATTTTGTGTCGACCCTAGAAAAGTCAGAGACTCCAGATCGAGCGGATTAAATTATTTCGAGTTAGAGCCGACTCCAGAAAAGCCAGAGCCGACTCCAGAATGTCAGACACGGCTCCAGAACTGTCAGAACGACTCTAAACTTTAACTTTATCAATTTTAATCCCAACGGCTATTGTTATTTATGGATCTAATACTTTTTCACTTGCTTCTAACGGATAGTTTTGCACTATTTATGGATTAATCGAATCTATAAGAAGAGGGGTGATTGCATCCCAAAAAAAGAAGAGAAGAAAAATCAAGAAAGAGGCAAAAAGAAAAGAATAGAGAAAATCCTTGAGATATATCAGAAAAGAAAAGAGGGAAAACCTGTAAGGAAAGATCATACTCATCCCCAAGAGAAAGAGATTCCAAGCCTTTGCTGTTCTACTTAGAAGAAATCTCAAAAGAAGGGAGAAGCCCTAGTTTTTCAATCTTCTGAACCTCAAGAGCATATCCAAAGGAAGATCCATTCAAAGGAAGAGAAGGAAGAAGCCACCAAGATCTTCGAATCAGGCTTTGGTTCCTAATCTCTATTTATTGTTTCATTATTGTATATTTGCTCATTGAAGGAGCAGTTTGCTTTTGTAAACTCATTACATTGTTTGCTGGGTCAATCTGGTGATTGATTCAGTTGAGGCAGTTAGCCTTGTGCAAGCATTTGCTTGTGGTTTTAGGTTTTGTGCTGGTGAGCCTTGAAAACCAGCTGGGTTCGTTGTGTGCCCGGGAAAACAATAAGTTTTAGTTGTGAGCTTGCAAAACAACTCTGCTGTAATCAGTTTGATTATAGTGTGGACCCAAGAGGTACTTGAGAGTGGACGTAGGTGTAGGTACATCGAACCACTATAAAATCTATTGTGTTTGCCGTGCTTGTCTCTTTATCTTCAACTCTTCACTTATAGTTGCTTAGTTCTAAATATGTGAATCTAAGTTTTTATTTCCGCTTGGGGGTTATATATTCAAAAGAGTTTAATTTTTGAAAAAACCCAATTCACCCCCCCTCTTGGGTTGCTATCTTGACCAACACCTTCTATTAGAGGTTTCTTCTCTTATCTGTTTGCTGAGAGTTTTCATTGATTTGATCATCGGAGGGTTAGACCACCCCCTGTGTTTCCTGCATAAAGACTGCTTTGCAGGTCCATCCAGTTGAAAGAACGTCATCGGATCCCGATGTACATCATCCTCAAGTCGGAGAATGAAATTCGACCACAACAGAACTAAAGACATCATAATTGTCAGGTAGCATCATAGTTGGTTAGATCACATAAGAGAAAGAGGAACTCCATCCTATCTAAGACCAATTAGAAGAAACTTGTATCCAAATCCAAGTCTCCATTTTTTTTCCATTTTCGATAGTTTGGCTTTGCCTAGGTTTTTTTTAAAAAAAAATATGTCCTTGCAACATGACTCTCTTATATGATTCGGAGCCATTTATAGTAGTAAGAAGAAACATTGATCGCTCTCTTCTTGTATTCTGGGAGCAATCATTCTAAAAGGAGATTCATGAATTATTATAGTATTGAGCAAAGACATCCCCTAATTTGATAATTTAACTGATGATTAAGGTACCGAATAAAATGATCCAAGGTTCACATCAACGTAGGCCATCACAGTCCAAAAAGGGATTCAATTGCTACTTATTTATCTTCCTTAACTGGTTATAATTCATACAACCAACTTATATGGGACTATTGGGAGGGGCATCACATGATCAATCAAAGAATTTCCTAAGTGATTATGTATAAAATGACTGTGTTTTAGTTACTGGCCAATTTATGACATTAATTAAGGGTGAAGAAGGGGAAGGAGGTTTAATATAATTCAGGTTTTCAAGTAGAGCTGGATCCGATCTTTTTTTTTCCTAATCCAAGTTAAAATACTACATAGGGCCCAAGGAGTATATTAGGCTTTTTTTTTCTTGCCAAAGTTGCACGAGATGGGACGTGATTTAAATTAACGATTTCTGATCTAGAAAAGGTTATGGCTTGAAGATTCCTAGATGTTAATCAACTGTTCCATTAATCGCTAGCGGCATGCTATATTATCTTACTTATCTTTCGGTATATAGAAATAGAAATATCAGGTAGAGTGGGAAAGAAATATAAGGTGTAGTGTTGCCGCCAAGTCGCGTTCCTCAAATGTCGAGAAACAGAGAGCCTCCTTCCAACGGAGTTCCTGCAAGAAAGTCCCCGGGGACCACTTGCACCGGTGGGGACCCTCCAACGCTCAAGTAAGCAACTCAAGAACAGTGAAGAAAGAGCTAATAAAAAATAGCTAGAGAGCTTGAGTTCATATCCCTTCTCTCATTGCGAGCGAAGGTTCTTATACCTGTCTGCATGTCCCTTTTCCTGCTTTAGGAAGGTGGTTGATTCAGAGACGTTATTGTCTGGTAGTGGATAGAGGGCAGGACCGACAAAGACATGCCGCAACAACAATTAAGCATGTCAGAGGTGTCCCGTCCTGCCAGCCCTCTGCCATGCATGGTGCCTCAGGTAGCAGGTGGGCCTAGTAACGTCAGGCTGCACCGTAACATGTAGTGGCCACGCATGGTGGCAGGTGGTTAGTGGGCCACATGGTAGCTGTGGATGGTTAGTAGGCCACATGGTGGTGTAAGGTGGCTCGAGGCCAAGGGGACCTTGGGGTCCGAGGCTGAGGGGACATGGGGTCCGAGGCCGAGAGAACCTTGGGGTCCGAGGTTCTGTCAGTCGTCTCTCCCATTAGCCTACACATGGCCGACCAGCTACATCAGATGCCCCCCACCCCTAAGATGAGGGGGGTCCACCCTCTGCACGGCAAAAGGGGCGCAAAGCCTCTAGGTGGCTGATCCCGGTTTGCTTCCAACCATAGAGGGGCACGTGTCCTTGGGGATAGAAACCCCTCTCCGCAGATGATGAGGGAAGCTGTAACACCTCCGCTCTAGTCAATCCACACCGTCAATTCCATGAAGATCCTTCTCGAAATGAGGGAGTCCTTTCGAAATCCATGGAAAGGCAATTGCCATCAGTGTCATCATTGCGCTGACGTCACTGACGTCCCATGACTGGCTGCTGCAAGCAGTGCGCTCCACACATTGGGAGCTAGTCAAGGTGACCTTTCCAAAAGCAAGTGTGCACGTGGTCTGCTAGATCAGGCGAGACAATTCGAAAATGATGAAAATTAAAGGGGGGGGGCTTTGGACCTGACACTTTACTTCTGAATCCTTCATCTTTGTCTTCAAGCCCGTACCTTGCCCAAGTTCCTCCTTCCTGAACCTTGCTGTCTCCCTCGCCTCTCCTCTCTTTCATCCAGGTTAGTCCTCCCGATCCTTTTCGGTTCTTCCTTCATGGCTTCCTCTTCTCCTTCTTGGTCATCTTCTGCTCCACCCGAGGATCGTCTGTCCTCCTCGCGGGTGCGAACTTCCCCATCCCCCATGCCTGTGTGGTCCTCTTCTCCCTCTTCTTCCTTCGAGGACCTCGTTCCTCTGTCCCGGTGGTGAGTCGTCAACCGGGCCCTCGGCAGGGGTCGTTCGGTGGCCGCCGGTCCTCCACCTAGGGCTAGGATAGAATCCCCAAAAGGGGCCACCTCCACCTTAACTGGACAAGAATTAGCCAATATTAGGGCTCGATTTGGGGTTCCGAGCAGCGTTTGACTGTTCCTCTATACCCCCAATGATAAGGTGACATCCTTCCATCCTGGAAGGATCACTCTATATGAGGCATTCCTCAAGGGAGGCCTCCGACTACCCTCCATCCCTTCATCGTCAACCTTCTTGACCTTTTTTCCTTGGTGCCCGCGCAGTTGGTTCCAAACTCCATTCAGACCATCTGTGGTTTCTTAGTACTGTTTCACCTTCATGGAATAGAGGCTAGGGTTTTTCTTTTTCGTAACTTCTACACCCTCTGCCAATAATCATGTTGGTGGGTGTTCCGGCCTAGGCCTGGCCGAGCCCTCCGGTTGGGTCTCCCCACGTCCACTAAGGGGTGGAAGACCCTTTTTTTTTTGCCAACCTCGTGGAGGTAAGGGCAAGGTGGGGGGGCCCGGAGGCAGGGCCAAACAAGAACTTGACAATGGTCTCAAGGGACAAGGAGGCATTTGAGCAGTTGCTGACGGCAGTAGTTCCTTGCTGCAACCAGCTCCTGTCCGAGGAGAATCTCCAGCTCGTGGGTATTCTCCCGAGCAGTGGTGAGTAGTCGAAGACCTTTCCTAACCCTTCTTCTCTCACCTGCCTTTTTAGTGGCTCTTACCTGCCTTGACTTGTGCAGATATGAGGCCACCGACCGAGATGCTGATGAGGGCGATCGCAAAAAAGCGAAGGGCCACAAATGAGATAGGAGGATCAAAGAAGAAACCTGGCCCCGGGCCCCTGCCCTCCCACCCGATGGCTAGCAGGTGGGCAAGGAGGCTGCCCCTTTGGCCACCCAGCCAACCACCTCGCCGATCACCCCGCTGACAGCCCCGACAATCGATCTGACTGCCGACACCCCTCCAAAGGAGTTGAGGCTTTCGACAGTTCACCCAAGTGCCGACCAGCCATCCTCGGTGTTGAACCGTAGGAGCCTGCAGCCGTGCCAGCACCAGAGGAAGGCCCGCCTGTGGATAGAGATACTGCGACATCCACGCCCTCACCTCATCCAACCCCGGGGGAAGGAGGTCTGAGGTGGACCCCCTCCGAGTGTCCCTTGCCTACAACGGTCGCACCATCGAGCGATTGATGGCGAGGGTTTGTCTGTCGGAGCTCCAGGCGGAGTTCAATCAATTGGATTCTCCCGCCATCCTTCGGGATGCCTTCATGGTGCACCTATGGGCAAGTGTTTCCTCTTCCCTCTTTGAATTTTCTTGCTTTCTTGTGTACTAACAAGGGCTTTCCTTGTGCAGGCAGTGAACTCTTTGTCGGCCTTGAGGGACGCTGCCCTCCGGAGCCACCACGCCCACCAAACGACCTTGGCCGCCATGGCTAGGGCCAAGGAGGCTGAGGGTGCATTGGAGGCAGCCCAATGGAAGGCCGTAGCGACCGAGAGGGCATTGGGGGCCACCGAAGGGAGGCTGAGGAGGCAAAAAAGACCCTGGAGCTATTCCAGACAAAGGTCGAGGAGACCAGGCAGCAAGGAGCATCCGACCTGAGGCGTGCTTGCGCTACCGAGGCTGAGCTAGGGGTATGCCGACTCCGACCGAACATGGTGCTCTAAGAGGTAAAGGAATTCAAGGCTGGGCTGAAGGCACTAAGAAAATTGCCCGAATAACCGATGCCCGATATGCCGACACCACCGCCCGAGTGAACGATGCCCTTCAGAGAGCCTGAGCCACTAAGGAAAGGGCTGCGGTGGTGGAGTTAATGGTAGCAGAGGCCATGGAGCATTTTCGAGGCTCCTCTACCTTCGCCGAGGAGGTGGCGAAAGGCTCCACCGACGCCTACCTCCAGGGCTTTCGCTATGAGAAGGAGAAGGCTGCGTGAGTTTTTGGGGTTGCTAGGCTTAACGACATCGAGCCCAACATCTGCGAGGGGCTAGAAGAGTCGTTTGATGGTGGATCACGTCGATCAATGCCTGAGGGCCCGCTCCTGCACTTTTCCTTTATACTTTTGTTATTGTACCCAAGTCCGACTTGAGTCAACATTTTGTAAACATTCACAAAGTAATGAAAATGATTAATTTTCCTTTGAATCCACTTTAAAAGACCGATTACTTAGCTCGAAGTAGTATGCCTTCTACTAAGTCCACCTTCGTAGGACTCTTGATAGGGCTACATTGGCCCTGGTGGGGTCATTGCGTCCATCTTCTTACTGTGAGCAAGTCCACGACTTCGTTGCTACATGGGATCGGATCCCTAGGGAAGTGTTGAGGCTAGCTTCGAAACTTTCCTTTGTGAAAACTTGAGGTCGGCCTCGGGGTGTAGGTCTTGCAATAAGCTTGTAGCGTCGATCGGTCATTGGAGCTTTAGGGCTGATCGGGGTCAATCTTTAGGTGCCGAGTCAACCTCGGGCTTTCAGCGTTGACCAAAGTTGGGCTTTAGTGCTGAGCTAGCCTCGGGCTTTCAGTGCCAACTAGAGTCAGGCTTTTGTGCCAAGTTGGCCTTGGGCTTTCAGTGCCAATCAGAGTCGGGCTTTTGTGCCAAGCTGACCTCAAGCTTTCAGTGCCGACCAGAGTCGGGCTTTGGTACCGAGCTGGCCTCAGGCTTTTAGTGCCTACCAGAGTCGGGCTTTTGTACCGAGCTAGCCTCGAGCTTTCAGTGCCGACCAGAGTCAGACTTTTGTGCCGAGCTGGCCTTGGGCTTTCAATGCTGACCGAAGTCGGGCTTTTGTGCCGAGCTGGCCTTGAACATTTAATGCCGACTGAAGTCAAGCTTTGGTGCCGAGCTGGCCTTGGGCTTTCAGTGCCGATCGACTCAGGCTTTTGTACCAAGCTGGCCTTGGGCTTTCAGTGCCGATCGGAGTCGGGCTTTTGTGCCGAGCTGCCTCGGGCTTTCAATGCCAACCAAAGTCGGGCTTTTGTGCCGAGCTGGCCTTAGGCTTTCAGTGCCTACCGAAGTTGGGCTTTTATGCCGAGCTGGCCTTGGGCTTTTAGTGCTGACTGGAGTTGAGCTTTGTTGCCGAGCTGGCCTCGGGCTTTCAATGCCGTTCGAAGCTGAGCTTTTGTGCTGAGCTGGCCTCGGGCTTTCAGTGCCGACTGGAGTCGGGCTTTTATATCGAGCTGGCCTTGGGCTTTTAGTGCCGATCGGAGTCGATCTTTTTGTGCCAAGCTGGCCTTGGGCTTTCAATGCCAACCAAAGTCGGGCTTTTGTGCCGAGCTGGCCTCGGGCTTTCAGTGCCGATCGAAGTTGGGCTATTGTGCCAAGCTGGCCTCGGGCTTTCAATGCTAACTGGAGTTGGGCTTTTGTGCCGAGTTGGCCTCGGGCTTTCAGTGCCAACCGAAGTCGGGCTTTTGTTGAAAAGATGGGTTACTTGAACATTTTTATTAGTCGAGAAGGTGAGACATGCAAATCCAAAAGAATAAGAATACTTCATGACCCAATGTTAGTGTACATTACTGGTAGTACCAACGGAGGTTGTTGAAATTCTAGGTTCGGGGAAGCGACTTTCCATCAAGTCCCTCGATTCGATACGCTCCATGGTGGAGGGCCTCGGTGACCTAGTAGGGTCCTTCCCAGTTTGGTGATAGCTTGCCTCTTTTCATCGTCTTCGAGACCTCGGTCCGCCTGAGGACTAGGTCCCCTGGCAGGAATGCCCTGAGGAGAACACGAGTGTTGTAGTACCTGATGGTTCGATGGTGGCAGGCAGCCATCCTGAGCCGCGCCCGATTGCGCACCTCCTCATGAGATCAAGGTTGGCCCGCAGCCGGCTTGGGTTTTCTTCCTCATCGTATGACTCCGTCCGAGGACTCGGGATGACAGCCTCAGATTCGAACACGAGGCTGAAGGGTGTCTCCTCGATGGGAGCCCACAGCATCATGTGATAGGCCCATAGCACATTGGGGAGTTCCTCCACCTATCTTCCTTTGAAGTCATCTAGCCACATCCTGAGTTCCTGGAGGATAGTGCAATTTGTTACCGCAGTCGTCCCATTGGTTTGAGGATGACCAACGGAGGTAAACCGCTAATGGATACCTAGCTCAGTGCAGAATCCTCTGAAGGGGGCATTGTCGAATTGCCGATCGTTGTCGGTGACGAGGGTATATAGCAATCCGAATCGGCAAATTATGGACTTCCAAAAGAAGGACCTCACCTTGCTCTCTGTGATCTTTGCCAGTGCCTCAGCCTCGACCCATTTGGTGAAGTGATCGACGGCGACTAGTATGAACCTACGTTGGCCAGAGGCCAAGGGGAATGGTCCCAGAATGTCCATCCCCCATTGCGCAAAGGGCCATAGGGCCGACAGGGGGCTTAGCTGAGAGGCCGGTTGCCGCTGGATGTTGGCGTGTCACTGATAGCTATCGCATCTTTGGACTAGCTCGAGAAATCTTCCTTTATCGTGAGCTAATAGTACCCCTAGTGCAGAGCCTTGTACGCAAGCGCTCTGCCCCTAGATGGCTCCCACAGATCCCCTCGTGGATCTCATGGAGGATGTAATTGGCATCCGTAGGGCCAATGCACTTGAGGATTGGGTATGAGAAAGACCTTCGGTACAACTGTCCGTCCAGTATCAAGAATTTGGAAGCTCACCGCTTGAGTAGCCTAGCCTCCACCGAGTCCTCAGGGATGGTGCCATCGGTAAGGTACTGAACATAAGCGTCCATCCAAGTGGGCTCTTGGACGATCGGCATGGTCTCCTCGGCAGCCTCGATGCTCGAGACCTCTAGATGCTCTACTTATGTCCTTTCAGGGCCCCATTGGCCGAGGTGGCCAGACAGGACAATGCATCAGCTCTGGCATTCTCATTCTTGAGAATGTAATTGACACAAAAATAAGCAAAAAGGGAGGCCTATGATTGGACCTTACTCAGATAACGGGACATAATGGGATCTCGGGCCTTGTACTCTCCAGCAACCTGTCCAGAGACAAGTTGAGAGTCGATGAAGGCTCTGAGATGCTTTACCCTGAGCTCCTTAGCCAGCTTCATTTCCACTAACAAGGCTTCATACTCTGCTTGGTTGAGAGGGCGTACTCTACCGCCTCTTCTTTTGGGCTTGTTACAATGAGCCTGGCTCCACTCCCTTGGGAATTCGACGCACTGTCCACATGGAGGATCCAACTCTCCCTCCTGCTTTGGCCATTATGTCTAAGGATGTCGAATGGGGTTCCTTCGGCTATTCCTTGGTCCATATGCACTCGATCAGGAAGTCAGCTAACACCTAGGACTTCATTGCTGACCTTGGCCGGAACAACAAGTCGAATTCTCCCAACTTGATGGTCCACTTCACCAACTGGCCGAAGGTGTCAGGATGGGTCAAGATCGTTCTGAGCGGCTGGTCCGTAAGTACCACGATAGGGTAGGCTTGAAAGTAAGGCCTGAAATGCTGAGCGGAGACAATCAAGGCAAAAATGATCTTTTCAGTTTTGGAATACCTGGTCTCTGCATCATGAAGCACCTTGCTGGTATAATAAACCGGCCTCTGCGTCCCATCGACATCCATGCGAATGAGCATGGAGCTGACATCTCGGGGAAAGCCATGAGGTAAAGGAAGAGCTCCGCCCCACTATGCGGCTTGGACAGCAACGACGGGGTGGATAAGAACTCCTTCAGCTCCTCGAAGGCCTTCTGACACTCCTTTGTCCACTCGATGCCATTGACCTTGCACAATGCCTTGAAGAAGGGTAGGCATCTCTCTGCTGACTTAGATAAAAAACGACTCAGAGCTGCCACTCTCCTGGTTAAACACTGCACCTCCTTCTTGTTAGCTGAGGGCCTCTGTCAAGGATGGCTCGGATCTTGTTGGGGTTCGCCTCGATCCCTCGCTGTATCACCATGAAGCTCAGGAACTTGCCCACTGTAACCCTGAAGGCGCACTTTCAGGGATTCAACCTCATCTGGAACCGATGAAGATTGCTAAAGGTCTCTGCCAGTCAGTAACATGGTCACCCATGCGGATACTTTTAGTAAGCATGTCATCCAGTACACCTCCATGTTATGCCCGATCTGGTCCTCAAAGACCTTGTTCATTAGCCTCTGATATGTGGCTCCAGCATTCTTCTGAAGGGCATTACCTTGTAACAGTATATGCCCTTCTTAGTGACGAATGAAATAACTTCCTCGTCCGCGGATCCATCTTGATTTGGTTATACCCTGAGAAGGCGTCCATAAAACTAAGGGTCTCGTGGGCCAGACATCGCATCCACTAACTGATCAATCCAAGATAGTAGAAAGCTGTCCTTGGGGTATGCCTTGTTAAGGTCAGTGAAGTCGACACACATCCTTCAGCTCCTGCTGGCCTTACGGACCATCACCACATTGGCCAGCCAATCTGGATAGTGGACCTCCGAGATGTGGCCAACGACCACTAGCTTGCGGACCTCTTTATCAATGGCCTTCTGCTGGTCGAGGGCGAAGCTCTTCTTCTTCTGCCGGATAGGCTGGCATCCTGGGTTAATGTTGAACCAATGGATGATTACCTCTCCAGGAATACCTGGCATGTCGGATGCCGACCAGGCGAAGATGTCAAAATTGGCTCGCAGAAAAGCAAGAAGTTGATCTCGTGCCTCCTCGAGGAGAAGGGCCCCGACCTGGACTGTTCTCATCGAGTCCTCCCCCAATGGAAAGGTCAATAAATGCTCGACTGGCTCCCCCATTCTCTACAAATCTCGAGGCTCGAGCGACTCAGGTATTGGTGCAGCCGTCACCCTCTGAGGGCTGGGGGTCGTATGGTAGTAGAGCGGCATTGGGTTCTACTCTCTGCGCATCTCTCTGACTCCCTTACTAGTGAAAAATCTCACGAGCAGTCTCTTAGTGGAGATGACGGCGTCTAGGAGATTCAGACCGGGTCTTTTGCTAATGGCGTTGTAGGTCAAGGGAAATCGGACAACCAAAAAGTTCATGAAGATCGTGCTATGACACGGCGGTGTTTCGGCCATGATCGGGAGAGTGATCTCTCCCTCAACCCTCATGGAGTCTTCAGTGAAGCCCATTAGAGGCATGGTCACAGGCTGAAGGGAGCTAGGGGACAAGTCCATTCGAACAAAGGCATCATAATTGAGAACATCGATCAAACTTCCACTGTCAACCAAGATTCTCTTTACAAGGTGTTTCGTGATCGTCATCGACACGATGACGCTGTCAGCATTGTTATTAACTACCCCCTCTAAATTCCTTTTAAAAAAAATTACAGAATCTAGCTCCCCATTCCTTCATGGCCTTTTGGAAGTGCCGCCTGCCTCCTAGAAAATCATAGCCATGGTCTTCTCGGTTGGGGCATTATCGATGCTGACCTGGGGAAGCGAAGGTGCTGATGGGCCGACGCATTTGGGTTCCCCCTTTGGATGAACCTTTTCAGGTGGCCATGCTGGATGAGGTCCTCAATCACCTTCTTTAGCTAGCGACAGTCTTCTGTGTCATGGCCATGGTCCCGGTGGAAGTGATAGTAGAAATTTTTATTATGGGGGTCTCTGGCTTCTTGGGAGGAGGGCACTGAAGATACGACTCACCCTCAATTTTCATTAGGATGTGAGATATCGGGGTGAGCAGGGGAGGGGGAGTAAAGGGTCCTTCCCTGGCAGTGAGTGCTCGCGGTCGGTTGTCCGATCGACGAGGAGGTTCAGGCCTCCTGGGTCGAGCCTCAGCAGGCTTGGGACGGGCTTGTTTCTTGTTGGAACACCCGTTTGCCTCGCATTGGAAAGAGTCGGCCTCATCGGCACGGATGTACTTTTATGCCCGACTTAATAGCTCGGCGTAAGAACCATAGGGCTTCTTGTCAAGGGAGTAGGCGAAGAGGGATGGCGAAGCCCTCGCTTCAAGGCCAGAGTGGCCATTGAGTCTTTGAGATTGTAGATTTCAAGTGCGACCTCCTTGAACTGGGCTACAAAGTCCCTCAACGACTCATCGCTCCTCTGCTGGACGGCGAACAAACTGTCTACTACTTGCGAGATCTTTCAGCACGCATCAAAGTGCATCAGGAAGGCTCTCTCCAGCTGCCAAAAGGAGTTGATGTTGCGCGGCGGCAAGCGGGAGTACCAAGCACGGGCCACTTTTCGAAGGGTGGAGGGGAAGGCGATGCAGAGAAGGGAGTCGGTCACTCTCTGGACTTGCATGAGGACCTTGTAGCTCTCCAGATGGTCCAGGGGATCGGTGTTGCCGTCGTATGGGTTTAGTTGAGGAAGATGGAACCGGGTCGAGATCGGTTCCTCCATGATGCGGCGGGACAACGAAGGATGGCTGTCATAATCGCCTCCGACGGGTTGGTGATGCGGCTATGCTCCTCTAGCCGCTGGTTGTACTCGTCTAGCCTCGGCCCGATGAGCGATTCGGCCGTCGTAATGGGGGTGTGTGCGCTGCGTATCCTTCCCATGTCGCCGCTTGGAAGAAGCGCTGGTGTGGAGAGAAGAAGATCGGGGCCTCTTGGAGGGCTCCTAGTGGTGATGCCTGGGTGAGGCGCGGCGACGGCGGGCCTTCCGAAGAGGAGATCTCCCATGAGTGGACTGCTGGCTGGGCTGGACCACCCCCGGAACCGATGGGACGGTTCTGGGCGCCGCTACATGGTCGTCGACTATTGTTGTAACACCTAATCTGCCGCCACAAGTGACTAGACTTGCATGGTCAGGGCGGCGATTCGATCATCCTGATGCGGTGGCGGTGGCGGTGACTATGCAGGAACGTCGGCCTGAGGAGCGAGGGGACCAGCCTGCAACTGCTCAACTCCCTAGCGATGCCCCCTGACGTAGCTGGTGGAAACCTCCTGTGCGTGTATCACCACCATCTTCTCAATTGCTCAGGGAAGAAGAGTCTGTAGCTGGCTAGTTCGAAGCTTACTACCTTTCTTTCCCTTTCTAGCGCGCCAATCTATTGCTGCCAAGTCGCGTTCCTCGAACATCGAGAAACGAAGAGCCTCCTTCTGAACGAAGTTCCTGCAAGAAAGTCCCTTAAGGACCAGTTGCACCAGTGGAGACCCTCTGATGCTCAAGTAAGCAACTCGGGAACAATAAAAAAGGAGCTAATGGAAAATAGCTAGAGAGCTTGAGTTCAGATCCCTTCTCTCGTTGTGATCGAAGGTTCTTATACCTATCCGCAGATCCCTTTTCCCGGTTTAGAAAGGTGGTTGATTCAGAGACGTTATTGTCCGGTAGTGGACAGATGGCATGACTGACAAAGATGCCACAACAACCACTGAGCATGTCAGAGGTGTCCCGCCCTGTCAGCCCTCTACTAGGCGCGGTGCCTTAGGTGGCAAGTGGGCCTAGTCGCGTAAGGCGTACGTCGTAATGGGTAATGGCCACGTGCAATGGCAGGTGGTTAGTGGGCCACGTCGTAGGTGTGGGCGTTAGTGGGCCATGTAGCGGTATCAGGCGGCTTAAGGCCGAGGGGACATGGAGTCCGAGGCCGAGGGGACCTTGGGGTCTGAGGCCGAGGGCACTTGGGGGTTCGAGGCCGAGGGGACCTTGAGGTCTGAGGCTGAGGGGATCTGAGGTCTGAGATTTGTCTCTCCCATTAGCCTACACGTGGCCTTACCAGCCACATCATGTAGATAATTAGAAAGAAAGAGAGAAAGAGGTTTTATGGAACAATAAAAGCCAACAAAGGGTTCGCTGTTTTATTTCTTTACGATAGAACTAGAGAGAGAGGAGGAAGAACCAAAAACGCTGATAGAGATGATGGTCCCCATGGATGTGGTTCCGATGGGTTCACATGAGACCCCGGCCCTAGAGACCAAGAACTCATCATGTATTATCTTGGTCCAAGATGCATGGAGAACAACCATTTTATCTCAGCCTCTCATTCCTGAGATCGATCAACATGTACGGCAAGGAACTCTGGAATCTTGAGAGTAAGTTTAATTTCATGGATCATTTTTTTTGTACACCTTATCATCTATCTTGGTCTGGATTTGGTTCTTGCAATATTTTATTAGCATGTTGTAGCTTGATGATTAATCTGGATTCTTACACTTCATACGGTTAATTATATTCAGACATGAAAAGAATAGAGATGCTTTCTACCACTTCAACCGAGCAGCTTGCTCCTACGTGGTGTTTTATAAATGAAGGCATATGGCATGCCAGCGATCAACGGTACCCTTATTTGCTGCGATGGCACTGTCATTGAGCAAAAGATAAATAATCGACTCAAACTTATGCTACAAACAAAGAAAAGGGGGCAAATTTATGACCACTTCTTAGATAATGCAAGAGTATCAGCTTTCATTCTCCAATCAATGATAAAGGGAAGGAAATGATAGTTTATTACATTAAAATTCAGGGATGGAAGTGAGTGATGATCATCAACTCCCATATGTCGATGATTTCACTGTCTCTACCTACTGTAAACCAGCAACAATGAAAGTGATTGGAATTTATAATAAAAAATAAAAATGATTTCATCCATCTCTATGATTAGGGTTGTGAGGCAACAAGCAATGAATTCAGGTAATAACCCCAACGACTAAATATATTAATTCAAGAGTTCATTCTCAAATCAATGTCATGAGCAAGAAAAAGCATATAAAATTATGGATCCACTAAAAACAACCTAAATTACAAGGAAAAAGACCGAAGCATGCATATTGTCTTCTGATAGGCCAAAGACTAGATGATACAAACCACTTCGCTTAAAAAAAGCAATTCTACCTAATCTACGATGGACTTATGGGACATATTTTAAATTTAGTGAATTAAAAAAGAGTAGCCACGCATTTTGTTTTCCTAGACTCGAAAAGGGTAAAGATGGGAAGATATGTTACGTTGCATGATTCATGATCTGGAGCTTCTATTTGCACAGCAAAAATTGCTTTCTACACCTTTCAAAATTTTCAAAAAAATATAATTCTTAAACTACCCTTAAAACCCTCGCCCCCCTCCCTCCCCCGTTCACTCTAGCACAGCCCCTTCCCCCCCTTCCCCCATTCCCCGGTCGCTTGGCCCCCCCTTCCCCATGCTCGTGAAGCTTATCGTGCTGGTGGGTGACCAGGGCGTTGGCGGCGGCGACAGCGCCGCCCACTACCCATCCCCTCCACCGCCTAAAAACGTTGACAGCAAACCACAACGCAGCCGCCAAGGCTACCTAGAAAGGCAGCACCGCCACCACTCTTAGGCACGCGTCCAACACGTGCACCCTTGCCCCGATGGATTGCCGCCGGGCCCTAAGCCTCACTTTCCGAGTCTAACTCGCCAGGACACCCATTGCCCTCGCATCCTCCTCCGCCCCGTAGATGACCACCGTTGTCTCTTTTGCCGCATGGGCTTCCTCTCCCCCTGCTTCGCCTGCGCCGCCATAGACTCGGTGCTGGAGATGCAAGAGCTCGTCGACGATGGCGAGGAGGGGAGATCGGGTTCGCAGCACTCGCTGCAGGTGATCCATCGGATGTGACAGGCCGCTAGAAAATCGGTGCCTGGGAGGGGGAGCCGCCGGAGTGAACGGGGGAGGGGGAAAGCTGGGGGGGCTGCCGGAGCGAACGGACGGAAGGGAAGCCGGGGCGAACGGGGAAGGGGAGGGAGCCGGAGCGAACGGGAAGGGGGGGCGAGGGTTTTAAGGGTAGTTTAGGAATCATTTTTTTTTTTTTTTGAAAATTTTGGGGGGTTGTAGAGAGCAATTTTTGCTATGCAAATAGAAGCTCCCTTCATCATCTGGTATGGAGCGTGACAACTAACTACGTGCTTGGATAAGCTTAGAGTTTCCCCGATTCAAGGCATTTTGACTTCCAGTAACATTTCAACTCTTTCCATCAAATAGCTATTTCTTATGTTAATAAACTCAAGTTTTAGAAGAATGATAGCCGCCACCTAAAACAACAGTCTGCTAGAACTGTAAATAAAACTCCAGTTTGTTACAATCTTAAAAAAAAAATGATAAATTACCAATGAAAGGCCTTTGGCTCAGTCCTCAGCTGGAAGTATTTAAATTGTTAAGTGATGGATTCATCCCCTGTGCTCTAGGTCTAGAAATGCACCGTACCCCAGGGCTGACGTCTGTGGTCTGAAAGAAAGGATGATCAGCACTGAAAAATTGGTAATCAAATTCTATTTTCTCCGACACGATATTTTCTGTACTGGGGGATTCATGAGCCCTTGGCTTAGCTTCAGATTCAGAGTTACCAGCCAATTCAACTGCCATCTTCCCTTTCTCCCATTTCCTTCTGTTTTGGAACCAGTTGTAGACACTGGCCTCAGTGATTTCGCCATGTTGTGAGAGCTCAAAAGCTATCCTTCCGACCTCCTCCTTGCTTGGATATCTTTTCCCTGAAGCATAGATGTCCCTAAGAATTTTCTTTTGTGCTGGGGTTGTTGTTCGTCGTCTTCCCTTGGATGGGTTAGGGCCTCCAGGTGTCTTTGAAGGATTGCCTTTCAGACTTTCAGCCTCTGTACCTGAAAAGGCAAGCAGATAAACAAACGGTGGTGGTTCAAGAGAAAAATGGTTTTCTGATATTGAGACCAGCTATTAAAGAGAGAGTTACGTCCTTGTAGAATTAAGAGCTGGAAACATATATAATCAAGAGATAGAGCAATTACATAAGATTGTCACGTACATTATCACCAAGAACCTCGTCATCCCCGAGTCTTCTCTCATGATTAATTAGCCATGCAGTACTTCACAGCAAATTTGGCTTCTTGATAATCCTCAAAGCCATTTATGATGCATATATTGCTGGCCTAAGGATTATGCATGAATGCATATACATATGTATATATATTTATGTGTATGTGTCTATATATATGTGTAGGTAAGTATGTATATAAATAGAAAAAGACGGGATAGCTTCAGAATCGATACAGATCGAAGGATGATGAGATGATTGAATCTGCACGAATCTCAAAATCATCAAACTTTTTTTTTTATCTTTTTATCTTTAAGATTTATAAACTATACAAAGAATGGAGTGATCAGATCACATTTGAATGTAGTCAAATCCATTTCTCTCTCTCTCTCTCTCTCTCTCTATATATATATATATATATATATATATATATATATATATATATCATACATACATACATATATACATATGTATGTATATATTTATGCATGCATGCATATTGTGCAGGTATTTTAATTTAGGGGGAAAAGTTAAATTTCCATGCAGCATGGGATGAAAAAGTTTTTGAACCACATTCTTCATAGAAAATCCCCTATAACTATTGTGGAAGAGATGCTTTTTTTTTTGTTTTTTTCTCTTTTTTTTTTTTTGAGAAAAAACATGATTATATTTTGTTCCAAGATTTTTAAC